>JAKZGU010000340.1:0-10775 GCA_022837005.1 Calonectria pteridis
TTTACTTTCTTATTTTCTTCTTTAGCTTTTAGGGTCTTTATAAATATAGGCTTTAGTATAAATATAGATTTTAGTATTTTAATTATCTTAGGTTATTTTTAAAATAAGAATTCTTAGCTTTAATAGGAAATATTATAATTTTTAAGCTTCTTTTTATATTAGTAATTTTCTCTTAGGATTAATAAATATATTTATAGGTATTAAAAAAATTAATAAAAAAGATCTTTTATATAATAAATATAGGGAATTTAATTATAATTATAATAAAATCTCTTTTAATAAAGTATCTTAGTCTTAAGTTATAATATTATTTAGGTTAATATAATAAGCTTTTTATTTATTAGAATAAACCCTATTAAGAGCTTAGCTTAATATTTCTTTAATTAATACTTTATTAATTTATAATATCCTATAGTTTAGGTAATTAGCTAATTACTAATTAGTATAAATAAGTCCTAGGGTAATTAGATAATATAATTAAGATTATAGTTAAGGTAATAGCTACTAGGGGTCTTCTTATTATAATAATAATTATTATTTTATTTATTTTAGCTAAATAAGGCCCTTTTTAGTATTTAGAAGAGGGTTATATAATACCCTTAATTTTGCTTTCTATTATATTTATACTAGGCACTTAGCTAATACCTTAGGCCTTAATAACTATAATCCCTTTGGTTAATTCAACATTCTAATATTAGTATTATTTTATTTTATATTCTTTTTAGTAATATTCCCTTTTTATTATCTTTTAAAAATATAAATAAACTAGAGATTTTATTTTATAATATTAAAAATTATCTTAAAAAAGGAAATATTAAGGTACTTATTATTTATAAATAAGAGTATCTTTAGATATTGTTTAGAGTAAAGAAATCACTTACCTAAAGTAATTTAATAGATATTAAATTATAAAGACTATATTAATAATTTAGGTACTTATTAATTAATTATCTTTATAAGCTATTAATATAAGCTAGTTATCTTATTAAGAAAAAGATAATTAAAAAGCTTAGCTAAATCTATAAAAAATACTAACTTTATATAAGGCAACCATTAAGATTTAAATTTATCCTCTATAATAATTATAACTTTAACTACTATATAATTATAAATATTATATATCTAAAGAGTAAGCTAATTATCTACCTTATTAATAAAGCAACTATATTTAATATTACCTATTTCCTATTTAATATTATAATAAAAGAGATATAAAGAATAATTAAGCTTTACTAGATTAATATCTACTAAGGACTACTAGATTAGATTATTATTAATATTAAAAGGAACTTTATATTATAAGAATTTTATTAAAAAGCCTATATAATAAGAATCTTAATTAAAAAAATACCTATAGAAGTATATAACTTTATTAGTAAGATTAAATAATATTATAAACTACTTTAATATACCTATAAGATAATCTATAGTAAAGAATTATTAATAAAATACAATAAAGTACTATAGGCAATAATTAAGATAATAAATAATATTACTAGCCCTAATAACTTAGTCCTAATATTATTAGTATTTAGAATATATCTATAGATAATAGTAGAATTAGTCTTATTACTAGAAATAATCTAATAAGCTAAAGTAATCCATAAAGTAACTAAAAAGATCCATTAAATCTATAATAAATACTAAATTAATAATATACTAGCTACTAGGAATGGCCTAGATATAATAAATATCCTAAACCTTCTTCTATAAATATAGGTTTATATATAATATAAAAAAAAAAGATAAACTAGATTATATATACTTATTGCTATTAATAAAGAGACCTATACTATTAAGGGCAAGTAAGAACCTATTAACTTCTACTTAATTATTATTAAATTATTCTTTAAAGACTAAGGCTAAGATAAAGAACTATAATAATAAAAAAAAGAGATAAAATCCTAGGAGACTAAGAACTTAAAGGAATCTAATAATATATTAAAAATACCTTTGCTAATAAAAAGAAAAGGCAAAGAAAGACCTCAAAAGGCTCCTATTAAACCTATTCTAACCCTAAAGCCACTAAAAAAGCAAGAAAAAGGCCAACCAAGGAAGAACCCTATTATACCTAACCCTATACCTATAACTTAGAAAAAAGGAAAAGACTAACCCCATAAAAACCCTATTTAACTAATAATTATAAACTTTATATAATAGTTCAAATATAAAATCAATTATAATAAATCTTTCTTATTAACCAAAGAAAAAGCCAACTTTAAGCTTATAACCAAACTCTACAAAAAAGGGATTATCACTCTCCTAAGACTACCATTCAAAAACTTAATAACCAAGAAAATCAAAAGCCTAATTAAACAAAAAATATTCAAATTTATGCCCTATAATAGAAAGATCCATAGAGGAATCTAAATCTATAATTTACATATAATCAATAAAATTAAAGAAAAAACAACCAATACCCTATATAAAAAATCATAATTTATAGTATAAGGCTATAATAACTAAGGAAAAGAGGCAATTTTTATATAATTACTAATAATCTAAAGATATAGCTAACAAATTATCCTAGTACTAGCACCATCTATAAAAAGAAAAAACATTTCCCTCTAGCTATATAACATTATATAGGCATATATACAATCACAAATAAGATTAACCCAATTTATCCTAGTACACTTACCAAAGAAGATCTAATACCTTTACCCTCCTAAGATAATTATAAGAATTATTTTATTATTATATAAAATCCTAGAAGCTAGAATATATTAATAAGCAATATATAATAAATATTATATAGAGAATCTCTAGATAATTATATTAACTTTTAATCTATATTTATTAATATTATCAAAAGAAAACCCCACTTTTAAAATAATCAAAATATAAACTAATAATATAATTAAAGTATCTAATAAAATATTCTTATAAAAGGAAGAAGAATAACTTTAGGTAATTAGATTTATAGCTAAGCTAAAAGAGATATTAATAAATAATAACCCCCTTACCTTTAATAAAGTAATTATAATACTTATAGAGGCTAATATTATTATTCTCTAATAAAAAGGCTAAGGTAAAAAAATATTAATTATTAATATAAAGGATCTAAATATAATAAAGTAATAATATATTAAATAATAAGTAAGAGATATATATATTATATTTATTTACTAATTAGAGGTATACTTTAATCTATTAATTATAGTATAATACTAGGAACTAAAAGTAAGTCATATTAGAGTATTAAACTAATAACTTAAATAGCAAATAGAGAATCTTGACCAAAAACTTATATTTATCCTAATTATATTATCTATATTAAAGCTATTTATATTTATTAATAGCTTATTTACTAATAATACTAATTTATTATTATAATTTAAATTTATTATTATCTTTACTAATAAGAAATTTAATAATAAGATCTTTATAATTAATAAGAATATCTTTTACTTTAGCTTAATAAAATACTATAAAATTACCTATAATATCCTTACATCAAAAGTATACAGAATAATTACTAGTACTAATATTACTTATACTATTATAACTATACTTAACTAAGTAACTAACCAACTAAAATCTCCTTATATTCTAATTATTATCTATATTAACTTATACTTACTATATAAGTGCCTAGTAAAGCTTAGAACTATAAAAGAAAAGAGACTTATAATTAATATTATAGCACTATAATAGTCCTATAAGTAGCATAAGCTCTATAAAGTCAAATAGATAAATAAGGAAGATAATATTATTAATGTCCTTATAAAGGCAATACCTAACTAAGCACTTAAGAAGTTTATTAATAATAATATAGCAATAATTCAAATAAAAGAATAAATTATAAGAGATTAAGAAAAAAAAAAAGAAATAAGAATATATATTATAGGCAAGCAACTTAAAATTAAAGGGAAATAATATTTTATTTCTAAATAAATATAATCCCTTTTTGCTAAAAGAGAAGAAATTCTAGTATTAGAATATTAAATTAACCAAAGGAATTATAGTCATTAAGGCCTAAGGTGCTGGCTAGGTGCCTAGTATAAACATAATAGGAAGCAAGATTAAGGGTATCATATAATCCTCTTTTAAACACTAAAAGGAGCCTTATTTAGCTAGAATAGATAAAACAATGATTATTATTATAATAAGAAGACCCCTAGTAGCTACTACCCTAACTATGACCTTAACTGCGTCATCCAGTTACCCTAGGACTTACCTATAATAATATAATAATTAAATTCTAAAAGGTACTTAATATAATAAAATTATCTTTTACTAAGCTTTTATATAATAATAAAATAAGAGATATTCTTATAGTCTATATATACTATAATCTTATATTTTCCTTTTAGTAAATAATAATAAAATTCTTTAAAAGTATTTATAATTATAAGGAATTTCTTATTATAGATTAAGTAATTAAGTTTTACTTTATTTAATTTATAAAAATAAAAGATAATTAGGTATAATAATCTATTTTTATTTCTTTATTTAATCTATATACCTAAGGTATAATCTAAAGAATCTATTTTTAATTTAATTAGTTATTTTAAATTAAATATAATTAGTATTAGTTTTATAATAATTATTTTTTATAGGGCATTAAAAGCTTCTTAGGCCTTTTACCCTTAAAAAAAGGGTTTTCCTTTTTTTATAAACTTAGTAAATAATATAATAAGCTAATTAAAGTTTTAAATAAATTTATAATAATAATTAATAAATCCTAGAAAGACTTATACTTTTTTAATATTTTTTAGGATTTTCTAATCTTTAATTATAATAATCTTCTTAGAATCTATTTAAATTTTATTAAGCAAGATAATATAGCCTAGAAATTTAACTTTCTAGGTATAAAACTTACCTTTCTTAGGTTTAATAAGTAATTTTATATTTTAAAGTACTTTTAAGATCTTATAAATATATTTTCTATATTCTTTTTTATTTTAAGAAAAAATTAAAATATTATCTAAATAATAAACTATAAAGATATTAAAGTACTTATAAAGAATATTATTAATTATTTATTAAAATAAAATAAGTATATTTATAAGATTAAAAGGTATAATAAAATACTTAAATAATCTAAATTTAGGCACTAATTATCAAGCCCTCAGCTCTATGTATCAAGCAGCCAAAATGTGGCTGATCGTGGCGAGACGCAGTCCCACCCCGATACCGGTCATTTGAGTGCGAATTTCAGCCAAACTAAGTCAAGTCCTGTCCCTTAGGTAATCTATATCAATTATTTTTATATTAAGCTTATATTAATCAAAGGTCTCAATTAAGGGTATTACGAGATTAGCTAAATACATTATAATCTATTATTTAATATTAATTAAGAGGCATTTTCTGCCTCTATTGCTAGTCTATTTATTTTATCTTTAAATTTTGCCATAATGCCCTTATTATATTCCTTAAACTATAATATTATAACTATAATTTCCTATTGCTACTATTATAATTATAATGCCTTCTTAATGCCCTTATCATTACTATTGCCCTTATTATTATTATCATTGCTACTACTGCCATTACCCTTGCTATTGCTATTGCTATTACTATCCTTCTTAATATTATCAAAATCTTGTGCCTAGGCTAGTGACCATTAGTATGACCTCTATATTATGGTTCCTGGTTCATAGGTATTGCTGGCCTTAAGGCGCTATAGCCTAATTTCCGTGGATAATAACCATATACTATTAATAGCAGCAGGAGCTATTAAAGGCGGCGGTATTATTGCCTTTATTAGTATTATGCTTGCCCTTGACCTCTTTCTAGTCTGTGGAGGCACATAAGCCTTAGCCGCTTCAAAGGCGGCTACAAGGTCAGCCATGCAGGGGTCCCTCTTAGAGCTATTAACGGCGCCTCTCTTTTGGAGCCTAATACTCCCCTTTAGCCTGCCTTTTTCTCTTATAATAAAGGGATCAAAAGGAACAGGCAAAGGAGGTATATTAGGCATAATAGTATGCTATTTCTAATGCTAAAATATATTAACTTTATAAAGCTTAATTAGCTTCTTATATACTAATTTCCTCTAAATAATATAATAGTAAGGTAGACTATAAATAGTCTATATTAAGCATAGTAGGCAAGACTTAGTTAGTAATTTCTTGAGGTTATAATTAAGGCTCTTTTGCTTAGTAGTAATAAGGGATAATATATTAGGGGAAACTTAGTTATAAATAAGGGTATAAAAAAGCTATAATATAGATATTAGTACTTTATTTTTTCTTTATATCTACTTAGATAGAATATTAGTCTCTTGGTTATTTTAAAATAATACTAATTTCTGGAAAACCATTACTAAGTTACCTATACTAGCCTAGATAATCCTCTTTATTACTATATACAAAGACTTAACTAATAAGGTTATTAAATAATTATAATAATAATGCTAATCTACATAGCAATGGATAATCTTCTCCTTCTATGAATAAACCTATATTTTAAGGGCATATTTAATAGCTCTAGATAGAAAAATGGGATTATTTTCAAAGGCTATAAGGTTCTTAGCAAAATCTGTGAAGGTAAGACTATTTATGAGCTAATTCTAAGACTATAGGAACTCCTAAAAAGCAAGGGCTTGCTCCATGTGCCCAGTTTAAGGATCCTTGGTGCCCTTAGGGAAAAAATGCTTATATTTTGCTAATATATTTATATTTATATGCTAACAGCAAAGAAGATAAGGTATAGCATATAGGGCAGTATAATTATTAATAGCCTTTATTAATATAAGCTCTTGGTTAGTCATAATAATCTATAGCATTGGAAGATTATACTCCTTAAGTAGCTAAAGTAATTACTATAAAGCCTATATATACTAAGCCTTTATTTTGCTATTAAGAAAAGCAATTGTAATTTAGAAGCCCTAATAAGTTAAGGTTATTTTATATATATTAAAAAGCAATATATTGAACTAGTTAGTCTTATATATACTATTATAAAGGATTATATCTAGAGAGGTAAAATAGAGCTAAATACCAAAGCATAGGGCAATAAAGAAACATAAAATATAATCCTCTAGATTATAAAGATTATAATAAAAGAAATCCCCTCTTTTAAGCTAGTCTATTAGCCACTCTATTAGTATTTTTCCTATAAGTTTAGTATAGTAATAATAGTAAAGAAGATTATTAATATTATCTTTAATAATTATATAGATATTAGGGTTACTATTACTCTATAGCTATATAAGGATTTAAATAGATTAAATACTATTATCTTACTATAATATAATATTAATCTTATACTTCTTAATATCCTTATTCTAATATTATAAAAAGGCACCTATATTAAGCAAATCATAGTTATATAAGTTAGTAGCATTACTTTAAACACATTATATGCACTAGCGCTAGTTAGGGCACTTTTATAATACTAGGTGATATTAATAGGCAATCATTTGGGACTTGGTTTTCTGCCTCTTTGACTTATATATTAATTCTAATGATTAGTCTTAGTAAGGGTAGCCTTTGCCATAGCAAAGCATAATGTAGGTTAGATTAGCAGCGGAAGGTTTCTTAAAGTAAATAGCAAGACTATAGCCCTTATATTTAGCGATTGCCTCAGTGGCCTGCTGGGCTTCTTTAAAAGAAGAAAAAGTCAACTTAAAAAGAGCCTCTATTGTGATATATGTGTTGCCGGCGGAAAGGGCAAAATGTGTGTAGAGGCGATGTATGTGTGCGGCGGCGGGCGGGCTAAAGCTAGGTCGGGGCAACAGTCACAGCAATATATGAGCGGGCAATGTATAAAGAGGTTACATAAATTGAAGACATAATACATCAAAGTTCTCATATAATTTAGGTAGGGGGGCCCGATATCGGATATCGTTGGCTTACTAAGGTGGTTGAGCCACATTTTGGCTGCTTGATATACAGAGCTGAGGGCTTGATATACACAGCCTAAATTTAATATAGAAAGTAGTTTTTTATTTATATTCTTTTTTAATTTAGATAAGATTATAGGCTTCTTTAAGATTAAAAGTAATAAAGATATTTATATTATATAATTAATCTTTTATTTTAGTAATTAGGGATAAAAGAATTTAATCTTTAATAGTAATCTTATTAAGTTATTAGAAATTAACTATAAGGTATAGTTTTTTATTCTTTTTTAAAATAAATATAACTAAATAACTAGCTTTAAAGTTTAAAATATAAATATATTTTTTCTTAAATATATCTTTAAGATATTCCTTTAAGGTATCTTGTTAGTTTTAAAGGGAATATAGGGTTGCATGCACTAGTACAATAAGGGTCAGTTAAATAGATAAATTGATTAATAATTGATATCCTAAATCTAGCTTGCTATTTGTGGCCTCATAGTGGTGCAGGCAGGTCATATAAGGGGTTTCCTATCGCCCGGCATTTTACCGGCTGATCTAACGTTTTGCCGAGGGAAGCTCAAGGTTTAATTCTAATATTAGCATCTCTTCTTTTTACAAGGCAAAATAGGGGCAAAAAACACTATCTAAAACTAATAATTAAATATATTTAAAGAGTATATTTTTTAAAGGGAAATAAGTATATATTTATAGTAAAAATTTATAAAAATAAGTAATTTTAATTGGTTAGTATTAATATAATAGTATACTAATTATAGGCCTAGGATCAAGAATTAATACTATAGTTAATCTAGCCTTTAATATATATATTAATCTTATTTATATTAATAAGGTATTCTAAAGCTTAGTTTAGTAATACCTTTATTATTATATCTATATAATTATTATTACTATTAATCTATCTAATTTTATATATCTTATAGTATTTATAGGATTATTATAGTACTATAATATTAATTATTAGGTATTTTTCCTTAGTTATTTCTAACTTAACTAGATATTTATATAGCAAAAATAAATCTATATAGATAATAATTTATATTTATAAAAGATAAAAGTGATTTATAATTAGCTTTAATATTATTCTAAGTATATATATAATATCTACTCCTTAAACTATACTATATAGTTTAGATACTAGTATACTTCTTATAATATATTAGCTCTTAGTTAAGCTCTAGGTAATAATATTCCCTTTAACTATAATAATTATATTTTCTATTATCTTATTACTAATTATAATAATATAGCTAATTTATAAGCTTAAGTCTATATTATTAATAAATAATCTATTAATAAAGACTATTAGTTTTATAGTCTTAAGGTCAATTAGGATATATTATAATCCTCTCTTTTTATTCTTCTTCTACTATTCTAGCCTCTTATTTAGCTTTTTATATTCTTCTTTAGATAGGTCTAGATATTAAGTAGTTATTGCTAGATTAAATAATACTTTTAGTTAGTAAATTATTATAATATATATACTATATATATATTATTAAATATATTTCTTTTTAGTAATCTTTAACTTTAGATTAATTAGCTTAATTTTACTTACTTATTTCTTTTAAAATAGACCTAGATTATTATCTTTATAAAGAATTAGCTTATATTTATTAAATAATATTAGTTCCTTAGTAATTAGTCTTTGCTTTAGCTTAGCTATAAACTTTATCTTTTATAATTCCTCTTCTTTATATTCTAAAAAATGTTAATCTCTAAGTCTAAGTATATTATTAATCTATATTTTAATAATACTAAAGAACTCCTTTATATTTATAATAAGTAAATATAGGTTATAGGTAAATATCTTTATCTAAAGTTATTACTAATAATACTTAAAGTATATTACCTACTAATAGGTTCCTACTTTAGCAATACTATATAGAAAATAAATAATTCTTATAATACTATCTTCTAAGTATTAATCTCTAATCTCTTCTAGGGGTTATATAATAATAATATAACTAAGTATTATATTTAATTATATATATATCTATATAATATCTTAGGTCTAGATAAAGATCTTTCTTAGGAATAGAAATAATATAATAGTAATAATTAAATATTAATTATATTACTAGATTATTAGTACTTATATTAATATTAGAATCTTATCTTAATTATTATATCCTTAGATAATAGGTCTAGACTTCTTATAAGGCATTTTAGTTCCTTTGCCTTTAATCTTATAAATAAATTATAAAGTAAATAAATATTCTTTGCTATAAATCTTTAAATTATATCTCTTAATAATAAATACTTTATAGCCTTTTAAATTATTAATCTCTTAACTATTAAATTATTAAAATAGTTAGCCTAAGGTAATAATCTTACCTTCCTAGTATAGTTCTAATATAAGGTTCTAGTTATTTTTTTCTTTAGTAGTAAGATATATCTTATTAATCTCTTTACTATTAAGTATAATCTAAATAAATATATTATCTCTATTAATTACTATTATAATTATAAATACTTAGTTAATAAGAGGTATTTTTTGTAGTTTACCTTGCTTTTAATTTATAGGCTAAAATTAAATATTCTTGGGTTTTATCTAAAATACTATCTTTTAAGGTCTTCCTAGTCTTCTTTTAATAGATTTAGTAGTAATAATAATCTTAGGTTTTATTAGGCATTCCTTTATTGCCTCTAAAGTAAACTTATTATTATCTTTATTAGTATTTTATTCTTTCTATTTATTAGTGCTTTACTTTTTCTATTAATTAGATTAAATAATTTCTTTATTTTTATTAATATAGAAGGATTTAATAATTATTAAGTAAAAATTTATTAGTCCTTTTCGTATATTAACTATATATATTTCTCTATTTATTATAAAAAGCTTATATAGTCCTTACTATTTATCTTTATCTCTCTAAATATAAATATTTAACTATAGTAGGAGTATATATACTAAAAATATATTTAGACTATTATAAGTTATAAGTATATCTTTTACTTATCTTCT
>JAKZGU010000341.1:0-10773 GCA_022837005.1 Calonectria pteridis
TATAAGCTATTTTTATTAGATAATTATTAATCTAGGGTAATTTAGCTATAGTATTAAAAGTAAGTTATTACTAGATATAATAATAGAATAAATAGGATATTATTTATAAGATTAGGACTAAGTATATTTTATTATATATAATTACCTTTAGTATATATAGATTATAATATAATATCTTTTCTTTATTAGTTTTATTCTTAAGATTAGTTTTTATAGTTTATTAGTACTTAGTAAGTAATTTAAACTTATATTTATTTTTCTTTATATAAATATTAATATATAATCTTATAAGACTTTAGAATATATTAAGTATTATACTTCCATTGGTATTATTAGTAGGTATATAGAATATAATAGGATATAGTTTTAATAGGATTTAAGATCCTAGTATAATTAAGGTTAATACTAGCCGGCGGATAATTAGTTTAAGCTTATGCCTTATAATTTAATATCTATTATGGTTTAAAGTATAAAAATATAATATCTTATTCTTCCTACCTATTATTAAAAGGATTTTACTTATATATAGTTAGACTTATTATATGACCTCTATAGTAGATATTTCCTAGGATCTATAATAAATGCCCCTTGCCTAGAAATTAAGGTTATTATCCCTAATAAACTTATATAAAATTTTCTATTTAAAAGTAAAATTTATTCTCTTGATTATTGGTCCTGTTTTTCTATTTCTATCCTATAGGTTATTCCCTAGTAATATATCTAATCCCTACTAGGCTATTATCTTTCTTTTTATTAGTACTTTTTTTTTATTAGTATATTTTATATTTAATTATTAAAAAGCCTAATATTAAAGCTCTCTTTAAAAGATAATCTAGCTAGAGTTAGCTTTTTGCTAATTATCTTTTTTTTCTTTGTAGGTAGTTTAGTACTATTAGCTAGGAGAGGTTACTTTCTAAGTTTTTCTTTAAGGTAATTTCTTAGCTTTAAAGGAGCTATATTTATCTTCTTATTAGTTACTTTTACTGCCTTTATTATTTATATTTAGATTTTATTAATAATAAGATTAATAATCTTTTAGATTTTCTTTTTAGTAATAGTAGACTTTTTTGCTTTTAATTTAATAATATATTTAGTTAGTTTTATATTAATTTTATTTAGCTTTTTAGTATATTCTTTTATTTTACTAGTAATCTTAATAAAGACTTTACTATTATTATTTTTCTTTTTATTAAAGGCTTTATTTAGCTTATTAAATTTATCTTATAATTGCTTATTAGTATTACTAGATTCTACTATAAGTATAATAGCTATTAGTATAATACCTTTAGCCCCTATATTATTAGTTCTTTTTTTTAATTTACTATTATTTATTATTAGTTTAATATATAGTAAGTATACTATATTATTAATACTAAGATTTATAGCTAAAGTACTATTTATTTCTTTATATAATTTAATAAATTTAATTATTAGAACTTTAGTATATAAAAGAATAAGTTTATAATAGTTTTAAACTTTATTATATTATATAATATATTCTTTATTATAGAAGCTAATTATAGTATCTAAGGTAATAATTTTAGCTTATTATATAATATTACTAAAGGATTAAGTAATCTCTTTTTTAATCTATTTATTATTTTTTTTATTCTTTTTATAGAATATCTCCTAGGTATAGTAAGTGGTATCTATATAAAGTTTATAAAGGGGATTGGATTTATTTGGCTTATTATTAAGAGCTCTTTTAAGGCTATTAAGTTTAAATTTGTATTTAATGGCTAATTAGTAATTTTACTAAGTTTATATCTTTTTATTTAGTAGTTACCTATTTTTATTATAGCCCTTAGATATAAGATAATAATAATTATAGGTTTTATTTTATTTAGTAATTAACTTATTATTATTATTATTAGATTAACTTATTAGCTTTTAAATATAAATATTATATTAATAATAGGCTATACCTTTAATAGATTTACTAGTAATAAAGAAAGATTTATTTATTATAAGATTATTAATATTAATTTAATATTTTTTAGATTTAGATTCTTTTTTATTATTATCTTGCTTTTTCTTATCTTTATTATACTTAAAGGGGGTTTTAGCTTTTAATTAAGGCTCTTTGTCCTTTTGTTCTTTATTCTATTTTTTCTTCTAGATCTCTTTGACTTTAGTATTATTATTCTTATTTTTCCTATAGTCTGAGCTATTCTTGCTATAGTTGGTTTCTATCGGTATGGGAGTCCCTAATGGGGGATGTTTATTGCTAATAGTAATATATAGAGAGGCCATTTTATTATTATTATTGAGCTTTTCGAGGGTAAGTATGTTCTTTTATAGTTGCTTTGTGTATTAATGGTTGTGCTTTTTTTTGCTATAGATAGTTTAGAGGTGGCTTTTAGCTATTTACTAGGCAAAATAGACTTCCTTAGGGAGGGTATTATCTTTGCTTTTGAATAGGTCTTTATTAATAAGATTATATGTTTTATTACTAAGGCTACTAAAGGAGTTATTATTTGAATGTAAGTTAATATTATTAAGGCTTTATTACTAATATTCCTTAATTATTTTCTTAGTATTTTCTTTTAGTTATATACTATTAGGAGTTATATAGATAGATCTATTAGGTTTAAGGTTAATTAGATTATATTTATAATTATAATCTTTAAAATTATTTTATAAATTAGTTTAGATAAGCTAAATTATAGCTTAGATATTTTATTTTGTAAAGTAGATAGTTTTATTCCTTATTTACTTTAATTTCCTAGCCTACTTTCTTTGCTATTCTTTAAGTTTTTAATTATATTTTTTGATTTATTTATTATAAATCTCTTATTATAAATAAGCTTTATTTACTTTTTGGTTAGTTTTAATGTTCTTATATTATTTAGAGGTACTAAAGGAAATATAAAGTAAGTAGTTAAAAGTTTCTTTTTTAGAGTTAGATAAGTTACTTAAAGGGGTATATATATTCTTATCTTTATTAAAAAAGCTAAGGATCTATCCTAACCTTATATATAGTATCTATTTATAGTTTGGATTTGGTTAAAAGGGATAGTATATAGTTATTAATAATAATATAGAAATAAATATAACTTTTTACTTTATTTTATATATAGATAATATAGATAAAAGAATTAAGTTTATAATAATTAGTTTTAATTTAGTAGCTTTTGCCTTATGCTTATTTATATTAATTACTTAAGGCTAGATTTTGCTATTTATTTATAATATATTTTTAGTATAATTTATATATAAGTAGATAATATTATTAAAAATAAGGTTATAAATTATTATTTAATAGTTTTATATATAATATTTTTATCTTGTTTTTATATTTTTTTTGCCTTAGCTTATAAGGTCTTTTTTTTTTTTTTATAAAGGAGATATTATTAATATATTAGTTTAGTTTTTCCTTTAAATTATCTTTTTTAGGTTTATTAGTATTTTAAACTCTTTTTTCTTATACTTAGCTACTTAGTTAATTAGGTATTCCCTTAAATATTCCTTGACTAGGTTAATAGTATTCTCTTTTATATTATCTTCTCTTAATTTTTGGTTATCTTTGGCTATAAATCCTTTTTATTATAGTTAAAAGTATTATATAGGCTTCTTTTAATATTATCTAATCTTTTATTTAATAATTTTCTTTACCTTTTAGTAGTCTATTATTTTATTCCTATTAATTATTATTAATAGTAATAGTAATTATATTTTACTAAAGGGATCTTTGCCTTAGGCTAGTTTTTATATTTAAGCTATAAATATTATTAGGTATACTTTTTAGTATAATAGAAAGTTAAGTTTAATTACTTATTTATAGACTTTATATATTATTTTATAGGGCCTTATCCTTATAGGTAATTATTTTCTTTTTGGCTTACTAGGTAAATAATATCCCTTATATAGTTAAAGGTATATAATATTCCCTTAGTTAATATTTACTAGTTTATAGCTAGTATTATAATAAATTTTTAATAATATGGTAGTAGTATTAATTAGGAATTATGCTTCCCTTGAGTAGACCTTTTATAAGATATTAAGGGCTTTCTTATTTATAGCTATATTAGTTACTTTAATTAAAGTAATAAATTCTATTATAGTTTATAATTTAAATTTATATACTAGTTTGTTTAGTAAATGCCTAATTAATATAAAAATAAAGTTATTTAAGTGGTATTAAATTGCTAGTAATATCTTTATTTAGGGTATATTTAGCTCTATAGTAGTATAATACTTAATAATGATTTTTACTAATTGGTTTTTGTATTTTGTGCTTTTATTAGTTTAGGAGTAATAGGCTATTAAGATAAGTCTTATGGCTTTTAGAAGGATTAATATAGCCTTTTAGAGATTACTAGTAAATTTTATATTTTAATTATTTAATATCTTTATTAGGATTTCCTAGTTATATAATATCTATAATCTTAAGTATATTATTATTTATTTCTTAGTTATATATATTATATAACTAATTATTATTATTATTTTTTTAGAAAATAAATAGCTTATAGGATATAGGTAATCTAACTTTTAGTGCTTTAGGATTACCTATATTATCTTATTTAATAATTACTCTAGCAAATTAGTAATAAAGTCTAGTATAATAGTGTAAAAAGGCCTTAGTATAGTTGGAATTAATTATAGTTTATTTATTTTCTATTACTAATTAATTATATTCTCTTAGCAGATTAGGTAAAAAGCAATATATCTTTTTATAGTTTTGGATATTTAGTAGAAATAGATATATTTTAGTTTAGTTATTATTTAGTAAAATCTAATGTATTTGTTATTATTATAAACTATAGTTAAGATAGTTTTAATTACTAGATATAGGATATATAGTTAGTGGCCTCTATAGTAGTTAAGGTGATATAGGAATCTGTTTTTAGCTAGCTCCTATGGCTTTTATAGTTTTAAAAGGGCTAATTACTTTTATTCTTTATCTTATTAGATTTCCTATAAATAGCTATAAATATATCTTATTTTTAGGTCTTTTATATATCTAGCAATTATATTCTACTATAATTCTAGTACAAGAGCAACTTTAACTGCAGCAAGGTTGGCTATTGTCTTTAGTTTGTTAAAAGTATTATTTGCTATTTTTTAATATAGTAGTTTTTCTATTAATAGATGTAATAGTATATTTGGTATTGTATTAAGCGTACCTAGGATATGAAATATCCTAAGTTTAAAGGCTAAGAAGTAGTTTATAATGTTTATAAGCTTAAGATTTGCTTTATTTAAGTTTATTATACTTAGGAAAATATATATAATAATCCTTTGGATTACTAAATAATTAGTAATAATATTAATAGGATTATGGTTTAATTATATTATTTTTCTAAGGTACCTAATTACTTATTTAATTATTATTACTTTAGCTTTAGTAAAGCTATATCTTCTTTTTACTAGTAATATTAATCTTAATAAAAATAAAATTAGCTTTAGTTAAATTATAGCTATATCCTTCCTAGGGATTATAGTCTTATTTTAATTATTATATAATTAGAACATATAGAGGCCAAAATCATTCTTATAGGTATTAAGTTTAAAGAAAAGTGGTTTATTTGGGTTATAGTAATATAGTATTAGCTAATTTACTAGGAATTATTATAAATCTTTAAATACTACTTCCTTTGCTTTAGTTAGAATAAACTTTTTTATTAAGGTTTTTTTTCTTTATATAGGCTTTAATAATTTAATAGGTATTTCTTTTTTTGCTTATGCTTTTCTAAGTAGCTTGGTTTTTTTCTTTTATAGTAGTTTAGCTTATACCTTATACTAGGGTATTTTTTATTAGAAAAATCCTATTATATCTAGGTAGGTTTTAAGCTTTGCTAAATTAATTAATATTACTATTTTTATAAAGGCTTCTAGCCTATCTCCTATTTTCTATACTCTTTTGCTATTAACTATAAATCCTAGTAAATTTACCTTTAGATATACTATAAATAACTTTTCTATTATAATTTTAATCTAATTTTTATAGATCTTTTTAAGCACTTTAGATAGGTATTTAAGATATTTTATTATACTTATAAAAAATATAATAATATTATTAATATAAACTTAAATAAAGTTTTTATAATCCTTAAATAGCTAATCTTAAAATCTTTATATAAAGACTAATATATTTTTAAATCCTATAAGAATTATATTAGATTTTTTTAATCCCTAGTTAAAAATAATAACTATTTAGTTATAATACTTCTAAAATATTAGTAATTAATAGAAAAACCTAGTCCTATTAAATATTAAGAATCATTTTATTTTTTTTATTTTTAATATAATATTATCTTAATTTAGTAAGGGATATATATTAGGGATTACTAGCTTGTTTAAGGGTCTTAAGTTAATAATAATTTTGCCTTTTTATTTACTATTTATAACTCTCTAGATAATAAAAGTAAGGCAAATAATTAGTACTAGTCTATTTATATATCTTATTTTCCTATTATAATAAAGTTTATTGTGGGTTTTATTGAGAAGTGTGTGGTCTTATGCTCCTAAAGGGTATTTCTTAACTATTTTTTTTTGGTTTTATTAATTATTAATAAGGTTAATATGTATTTTCTTATCCTTGGTTATAGGAATAACTCCTTTATCTTAGTATATATTAAACTAATTTATTAGTTTAATAAATTTAGCTAAGATTACTAGGTCTAGGTTTATAATTATAACTCTAAATTGATTTTAAATAAATAATATATTATTTACTTTAGATATATTATAGCTAGGCATGGGCTTATCTATTCCTAATAGGTCTATTTTAATATCTCCTTGGGTCTTTTTAACTAGGTTATCTAATATTACTTAAAAGGTATTTATTATCTTAAACTTTTTTCCCTATACTTAGTTAAGTTTAATCTTAGTTTTAATAAAATATACCTTTTCTTTTTCTTATTAATTTAAGATAATTATGATTTTCTATTTTTAATAGAAAACTATTTTTATTTTATCTAGGTTATAGACTTAAATTAGCTTTAGGATATCTTTATCTATAATTATATTAAATACTCCTAGGTAAACTATATTTAGGTAATAGGATTCTGGTGTTCCTTTAAATATTTAGAATTTAGGTAAGTCTTTTTAGTATACCTAGATAAATATAGTCTCCCTAGGACTAATAATTACTTTGTGTTTATTAATGATTATTTTTGATATTTATTTTATTTTCTTTTAAAAAATCCTTGCTTTATACTTAATACTTTGTGCTAAGTGGAAAACTATATTTAATTAAATAAAGTTAATCTTTATTCTATATTTAAAAAGGAAATTGGTTTTAATAAGAAGTTTTAGTATTAATAATTTAATTATATTAATTATAATTATAAAGTAGGTAATAATATTTTCTTGGCTAAGTTTTTTTATTATATAAAAGTTAAATATAGCTAATTCTAAGATTTCTATTATTAAGCTAATCCCTTTTACTTTCTTTAGAGATTATTTCCTTTATTTTACTTTGCTTTTATTCTTTTTAAGCTATTCCTTATTAGCTAGTATAATTAAGGTACTAATATTAATATATACTTTGTAGGTTTTGCCTTAATCCTAGAATTACAGGGGAATATAAAGGTAAGTATTTACCTTTGTTTTTAATTTCTTAGTAAGGTTTAGTTATTTTATTATTTTAATAATTCTTTTCTTTTTTTAGATTATTATGTCCTTTTCTTATATACTTAATTATATATAATATACCTTTATATATATAGAGTTTTCTTCTTTTATTCCTTTATTTAGATAGTCCCTTATGGGGTTATTCTTAGTACCTTTTTTAATAAGTATATACTTATTCTTAAATAATTATTCTTTATAATTATAAAAGTTTTAATTACTAAGGTAAAGATAATACTTATTAAGGTATTTTTAGTTTTATCTTTTATAATACCTTTATTAATATTAATTAAAACTTAAAGGTTCTTATTATTTTTTTAGCTTTTACTTTACTTTTTACTCTTAATATTATTTAGTATATTTTTTATTATTACTATTATATTACTAATTAAAATTATCTTAATCTCTTAGTAGTAAATCTTCTTTTTACTAGTTATTTAATTATCTTAGTTATACTTAGCTCTTATTTTAGGTAGTATTACTTTGGTATTACCTTTTAGATTCTTGCTTTTAATAATAAAAGTATTAAGGCTTTCTATTTTATTAGTAATATGCCTACTTAGGCTTACTTTTATTTCCTTCTTTAGCTAAGTATGCCTTTTTATAATTAATTTTAATATTTTTTAAAAGGTTTTTACTTTAGTATTTTTATTCTTTTTTAAGCTTATCTTTTAGTTCTTTTTAAATTTTATTAATCTTTTTAATATAGGAATCCTAATCCTTATTTTTTCTAGGTTTTAGATATAGTAATCTAAGATTAGTATTAAGTTAATTATATATAGCTATTAAGAGGATATATTTATCTGTTTATCCCATGGCTTTGCCTCTACTAAAGACTTTAGTAGTAAAGTCCTTAATAAGAATATTATTAAGAATATCTTTTTAGGTATACTATATTTACTATATTTATCTTATTGCCTTTCTTTTTTTAAGCCTAAACTTCTAGCATATTACTAGGAAAAGGTCTTTTAAGGTAATTAAAAGCTTTTATCTTTAGGTATTGCTTAATATACTATTATATTAATATAATATAGATCCTTAAAGTAGGCTTTAGATATTACTATAAATATATTTTTAGTTTACTAAGGTATTATTATTATAAGTAGATTTAATTATAGATATCTATATATTTATATCCTAGAAGATTATTTACTTATTATTATATTATATTTTCTTATTATTATTTTTATCCTTTTTTATATTAGGCTAAAAGAACTTAATATTCTTAATCTAAACTATTACTTATTCTTAGAAGTATTTTTTAATAATAATAAGGTTATCCTTAGTTTTTCTTAGGTTATAATCTTCCTTTATATTAGTAATATAATTATCTTCCTATTAATTAAAGTTTTTAATCTTAGTCTTCTTTTTTTACTAAGGGTACTATTATTAAGATCCCTTTTATTAGCTTATACTTTCCTTATAACTTAATTATAGAGGTAGCCTTAGTATTATTGGTTCTAGCTAAGCTGTGGGCTAATATTCCCTACTAATTTTCCTTATTTTATTTAGAGGGGGTAGATTTTTTTTATTAGGTGGTAGGATTCTATTAAAATTAATAGGCATTAAATCTTCCTAATTTTTCCCTTTGTAGGGCAATTATCTATTTACTATATTGGTTCTATTTAGTAGTGAGATAAATCTCTAAATAAGGTGGTCCTATTTATTTGGCTATATTAATTCTAGCTATGTTTAGAGGATTTTAATAGCTAATCCTAGCTCTCTTATTAGGGTAATTGGTTTTACTGTCTTGCTTGACCTATTTAACCCCTTTACTTTTTTTTTATTAGCTTTTCTATTTATCTCCTATAGGTTAGGGGTTAATCCCGTGGTTGCTAGAATTAATATCCCCTTTTTTTCTAATAATATCTTAGATCCTTTAGGGTTAAGGCTTTTCTCTAGGATTTAAAGTTAATTAACTATAGTAAGGTTTTTACTAGAAAAGAATTTAATAAGTAATAGTTTAATAGGTATTATTAATGTTTATATAGCTATATTTGCCCTTTTCTTAGTTAGTTCCTTTTTTCTTGCTATTTATTGTTTTTTGGTCTTTGATTTCTTTGACTAATTATAGATTAATAGTATTTAATTATATAAGATAATATTTTTTAGTTTTGCTTTTATAATAATCTTCTTAATATTATTTTAGGTAGTTATAATAATATAAGGGTTAATTATATTTTAATAGGTTAATAGTTCTTTGGCTATAGGTTTTCTAGTAGTAATAAATTATTTATTTTTATTATAAGTCTAAGTTAAGAGGGTAATTAAATTCTTAATAGTATTAGAGTCTATTAATTATTTATCTTAGATAATAAACTTAGGATTTCTTAATATAAAGACTTAAAATTCCTAAATAGTTTATAGCTTTTTTTTAGAGATTATAGTAAGATTTAATAGATTACTATTTAGGTTTAATCTTTTCCTTACTTAGTTAGTTTTGCCTATGGAGTATATTAGGCTATTAGCTCTAGGCTATTTATTATTAGTATTTTATTTAGGTTCTTTTTTTATATCCTATATTAAGTTTGATTTTTAAATTATTTTGGTTATATAGGGCTATGGCTATATGGTTTAAAAATTAAATAATTACTACTACTTATTATACTTCCATTGGTATTATTAGTAGATATATAGGATATAATAGGGTATAATTCTAATAGGATTTAAGATCTTAGTATAATTAAGGTTAATATTAGCCGGTAGATAGTTAGTTTAAGCTTATACCTTATGGTTTAGTATCTATTATAGTCTAAAGTATGAGAATATAATATCTTGTTCTTTTTATCTATTATTAGAAGGATTCTATTTATATATAGTTAGACTTATTATGTGATCTTTATGGTAAGTATCTCCTAGGATCTATAATATTAAGCTTATAAATTTTATTTTTTAAAATAGAATTCTTTTTATTATATTTTATTTTTATTACTCTTAAAGGGGTCTTAAGTATATAATATATATAAAATCTATTAAATATTTTAAATATATTTATTAAGGTTATTTATATAATATAGTAAATATTATTATAAATTCCTATATATATTCTTATTTTAGGTTCTTTTTGGTTATATTTATATTAATTTCTTTAGTAGCTTAGATTAAGTCTAAATCTAATTATCTTAAGAAAACTAAGGAGATTACTAAGGAAAAATTTTTTATAATTTAAGCTAAGCTTTAGATAAAATAGGCTAA
>JAKZGU010000342.1:0-10556 GCA_022837005.1 Calonectria pteridis
AAAAACCCTTATATAAAACTCTTAATCTTTTATAAAACTAGAAAGGTTTAAAGACTAGTAAAACTACTAGGCACTAGAGCTATATATATAGTTAATAATATAACCCTTAAACCCTAACCCTAAGTACCTGATAAACTCTAGATAAATCTTATTATAAATATCTATAAATACTTACTATATAGTTATAAAGGAATTAATAAAACCCTTAAATATATTAAATAAATATTTTTCTTTAGTAAGATAAAAAAGAAAGTTAAGATAATATATAAAGAATATAGTCTTTATTAATACTTAAAAAAACTATAATATAAGCTATATAAATTACTATAACTAATACTAGTTATATAGTAACCTTAGGACTTAATAATAATAAACTTTATTATTAACCTTTTTCTATTAGTAGATCTTGCTATAGAAGTATACTATAATAGTATTTTTATTATTATTAATTACTTTATAAAAGCAGTATATTATATTCCTTACTAAAAGATAACTAGTAAAGAAAAATTTACTTATATCTTCTTTAGATATATTATTATAAATTATAGATTACTATTAGAAATTACATTTAATTAAGGATAACTATTTGCATTTAAGTTTTAGCAAAGCCTTATATTACTAATAAGATTAAATTATAAGCTTAGCACTATATTTTACCCCTAAATAAATAGCTAGATAGAATAATAAAATCAAGAAATTAAGTAATACCTATAATACTATATAAACTATAAATAGATAAATTAAGTTAAGAAACTACTAATTGCCTAATTAGCTTATAATACATCTTATAACTATAGTATTAAGATAATACTAGTATATATAAATTATAGTTTTATATCTAACACTTATTAAGCTCCCTTAAAAAGTATAATACAAGCTAAAGCTATAATTAAAGTAAATAATCTATAAAAACTATATAAAAAAATAAAGATAAAACTTAAATTTGTATATAATATAATAAAATAATATTATAACCTAAAAAGACTAAAGGGATTATCCTTTTTAGAGGGAGATATAGTTTACCTAGTAATAAAAAATCTCTTAATAAAATAATAAAACAAAAAAATTAATTTTATATAAATTAGCTCTTATCCTATAAAACAAAAAATATTAAAAAATAACTATAAGATTAATTTACCTAATAATATTAAGGTCTATCTTATCTTTTATATCTTATCCTTAGAACCTAGTAATAGTATCTAAGCTAATATAGAACCTAAATATAAACTAAAAATTAAGAAATAAGAAGAATAATATAAAGTAAAAAAAATCCTATAATAATAAGAATTAAATAGGAAATTTAAAGTAAAATAGAAAGGTTATAGATATAAGGAAAATATATAGAAACCTACTAAAAACCTTATCTATTACTCTAAGATATTAAAATAGTTTTTTTAGGAAAATCAAAAAAAGAAAAATCCTTATTTATAATATTCTAATTAATAATATTAAAAGTACCTACTACCTATATATTAATTACCACTTTTAATTCTACCTACTTTACCTTATTTAATTTATCTAAAGAGTTTAAACCTTGCTATAATATCTTATTATTATAGGTTTTTAATTAACACTTTTAATAATAAAGTTATATTAAATAGTTTAATATTTTATTTATCTTAGCTTATTTTATCTAAAGCCTAGCTTAAACTATAAGAAGTTCCTTCTTAGTAATTTCCTTAGTCTTTTTAAGATAATTAAATTTAAACTTAATCTAAGCTACTAAGGAAATTAGTATTAATATACCTAAAAAAGAACCTAAGACAAAAAACATATATAAGAACCTATAGCAATACTTACTATATTATATAAATAATCTTAATAAATATATTTAGAATATTTAAAAGACTTTATATATATTATATACTTAAGGCCTCTTTAGGAATAATAAGAATATAATATAATAAAAAGAATCCTATTCTAAAAAACAAAATCTATAAGCTTAATATACTCTAAAGTCTTATAAGCTAATATATTAGTATTTGTACAAAGAAAAATAAATATAAGTCTAAGTTACCTAATAAGTATTAATAGACTATAAAATATAGTCTTAAGGATAAGACTAATAAAGAAAAGATATTATATTATAACCTATATATACTAAAAGCAATTATATACAACAGAAAGTACTTAGTTATAACCTTATAAATAATGCCCCCCTTATTTTATTACTATACTTAGCTAAGACTTACTTTTATACTATAATTATATTACCTTAGATTAATAATTATTTAATAAGGATAATTTATATACTAAGACTCTAGCTTATACTATAAGCCATAGAGCATACTTATAAGCTATAAAGCACACCTATGCTCTATACTATATAAAGGTAAGCTATGACCTAGATAGATATATATAAATAGATTAAAGTATACTATAAAGAATGGTCTTAATTAGCTTTTAATATAACTTACTTATATTAATCTATAATTAATATATTACTAGATATAATACCTTTCTTGTGAATATCCTTGTATATTGCTTAGATATTGTTATGCGCTTTGTATTTCTCTGCTAATATAAACCTTGCGCTCTGATTAGTTTATATAGTTGGGAATTGACTAGAACGTTATACTATCTTTTCTTATCTTTTCTATCTTTTCTTTTTTCTATCTCTAATACCTTTATACTTTTCTATATTTCTTTTCTCTTAATTCCCTTATATTTCCTTATATTTTCCTTAAAAATTCTTTATATAAAACTCTTAACCTTTTATAAAAACTAGAAAGGTTTAAAGAATAGCAAAACTACTAGGCACTAGAGCTATATATATAGTTTAATAATATAACCCTTAAACCCTAACTGTACTATATATAGTAGTAATAGGAATTTTGTTGAGAGGAGGCTATGTGATAGCTGAGCCCCTTCTAATACTTCCCTTAATCTCAAGTATCTAAAACACGACCTTGATATTTCAAAGTGGCTGGCCCCTTTTGGGGACTGAATGTAACTTGTGTGCTTTGTGGACTTAAGAAACTCCCCGAGTATATAGTCAGCAATTGATTGGTGAATAAATCGAGCTTCTTTATTCCAGTCTTCTCCGTCAGGCTTATATTGCTCCCAAATGTCACGGGTTTCGAATTCTACTAAGCCTTTCGAAATATCTGTAACGCGCGTCTCGAATTCAGATGTGTCGTCCGAATAGTCCTCATGGCTTCTAAGCTCAGAGATTGTTGTATAATTCATATCTCGGTTGGTAGCGAGCGCCTCCCGGAGCTCTTGTGCAGACAAAGGTCGCGCTGAAAATAGAACCCACTGAAATAGTCGGATCATTTGCTCTTGTTGCTTTTCCTTGACATCGCTTAAAATAACAGTATATAGGTTGTCGAGGCTTTTCGGAATGGTAGCGATCTCGTCGTATACCTTCTCTGTATTCATGCCAGTCTTAAGCCCCTTGATCATTCTATCAATGACTAAGACAGCCCATTGAAACCCTCCTTGGGCGCTCTTGAGGATTATTTCCTCTATTTTCTGTTGTTTCACTATTAATGCAATATGCCTTAGTCGCTCTTTAATAAATGATCAGATATCGGCGCTGTTTTTCTTTTCAACAGAAATAGTCGGGATTATACCGAGGCCAAGGATTGGGTAATGCCGAGAAGAAAAACAGATCTTCACCTGTGCTTCTTTATATTTAATACCATCCATAAGACCCTGAAAGTATTCAAAGAGGGCTATGGCATTCTTTTCGCCGGACTCATCAAGTGCATCAATAAAAAGAATAATAGGACACTTCTTTGTCCCCTCAGTTAAGACCTGAGTTAGGAGTTCTTGGAGTTCTTTTTCTTCCCAGAACCATCTCTTCTCCTCATAAGATCCAAACCGCTCTTGCTGGTTATTAAACCTTTTAGTAAGTTGAGAGAGATAATCTGGGAATGATCCAAGTATTGAGTTTAGTAATGCACGGAATAAACCCACTGGGGTCCTTTGTAAATATTCTCCTTGGCCATCAATGAAGAATGATCGAATTAGCTCTGTGGACTTCATGCGGTCCATCATTGTCACAGCAAACTTCATAAGCACGGACTTCCCAGCCCCAGGACTTCCTTTTATCCAAAAGAGACCTTGTGCTTTTCTCATTCAAGCTTGGTATTGCTTATCCTTGAGAAGCCATCCACAAGTATTCTGTGCAGAATGAATGTGGGCATACCTGGAATCTTGTTTTGGAAAGGAAAGTGACCTGAGACATTCTATACCAGTTTAGTAATTTTTTTAAAGATTATTCTTCATCTACAAACCTATATTATCGCTTGAAAGTAGTTTTGATGCTGGAGGAACTGTCAGTATATCATATAGCTGTCGCGTTCACCTTCGTTACGCACGACCGCTCCCAACTCCCGCAATGTTGACGCCAAACTTAGTTTGTGATTGGTCTACTAGTTGTTGTAGAACTCTCATAACGCGTCTGTAAACTTCGTCGTATTCCTTGGTATACTTTACCAACTCGGAATGGTTGCAGTTAATCGAACAGCACTGCTCTCTGTCACATATGGCGGATGCAACGTCGACTAAGACTTCTGGAGTCACAGAAAGATCCCATTTACCGTCTTCGTTCTAGATGAGATGTAAATAATCTTTTTCAAGAGCAGTAATATAAAGGATTTCCAAAACCATACCATCCTTGCAGCCCGAGATTGCTCTGTTTCGTAGAAGGATACAATTGAAGGACGTCGTTCGCCAAATATGTTTATAAACTCGTTTCCGAGACGTTCCAGAAGTGCTGAGTTCTTATCTAGAGACTGGAGAAGGTTTCTGTTTGGGTTATCCTTAACCAAAGGAATAAGCGATTCGATAGCCATCCCATGATGAGGGACACCAAAGAATATGAATCCAATGATGGACTTCAATATAGATGCTCCTTTCTCGTCCATATTCTCCCACGATTTGACTATAGCCTAAAACCCAAACCGTCAGTATGTGACACAGATTGTTTCGTTAGTTTCTGGGGAAGCTAGCGCAAACCTCCTTAATGACAAGGCCCCCCAAGCTATGTCCAATGAAGATTATTGGGGATTGGCCTAGTTTCTGAACGTCAGATTAGCTAGAGGAAATGAATTGAAAAGAAGAAAGCGAAATCTACACACCTGAATATCATTCATGTCATGTTGAAGCGCCCTACCCAAGTCTGTCAAGTTCTGAAATGAATAACTCCCAATGAGCCGTGTATTATATCCGTAAATGAAGATCCTTGCGTTTGGAATATCTTGCGGGAGGGCATCTCGGAGCCACATAAAAGGTCCATTTCTTTGCTTGAAGGAACCGAACGCGTGCCCGCCGAGACCAGATATTGCGATCACACTAGATGCATCTATTAATGCCGAATATATTGTCGCAAATTTTTTTATGACTCACTCAACATGACATGCATCATCCTGGCTGTGTTGTAGCGAGGTAAATCCCGAGAAGTGAGTATCGAACACGAGCGATTTCTTCCAACCGAAGCCATCCTCATCTGAGTTTTCAACTGTGGGCAGGCTGAATACCCATTCATTTTTGGAAGGATCGGACAAAGGGTCTGGGAGAGGATCGAAACTGAGAGTTGCGACTCGGCTTTTCTGATCAGCAGGGCTGATTGAAAGTGAATGAAGATCAACAGGAGTGCTAGGTTCGATGGAAAGGACCCCCCTAACAAGCCTGCGGACATCGGCCGGGGTTTTATATTCACATGGAATTCCCCGTATCCTGAAATTTTGGTGATTCTTCGCTGCCATAATGCTGGTGTCCTAGCCAGATATTCCCTCCAAAAAAAAAGAATATTGAGCAGGAGAAAGATGGGCTAGAAGCGGGGGAAGCTCAGGACTACGTCCAAATGCGGCGCACAGTACGAAGAGTGAAAAAAGGCAACCAAAACGTCATCCTCAATATGCAGCCAATGGCTTCATGGGTAGGATATGGATTACTGACGTGGCTTGCTGCCATTGGGTGCCATGTGGCAGGCTACGTGACATATCACACTTTTGTTGACAGGATGGTGTGCAGAATCTCTCTGCCAGCAAAGGGTCATGGTGGTGAGTTTTCCAGCACTAGGGGCGCCAATCTGATCTAATCCCCGCGACCACAGTCTCGCAATAACCCTCCTGAGTTGGAGTGACAAATCACCCGTTAGTGAAAAATGAAGCGGCAGAGTTAGGTCGTACTTACTGCAGATCAAGGCTAAGCCTTGCCCAGTTTTGTCACCAGACTTCCCGATCTTTCTCCTCCTTCTTGGAGAGGTTAGGCGGATTCGGGATCTGCACAATGCGATTTACAAGGGCATGGGTGAGCTTTTCGGCGGCCCAGATAGCGACTACGGTCGCTGCCGTGACCTTAGCGGTGCGTGTGACGTGAGAGGTTGAAATATTGATTGTGACGGGCGGTTTTGATGGTTGGTTTCGGGATTTTAGTCTTCAAGATGCTCGATTCCTTTATCTCTGCAGTTGAACGCCCCTACGGCTTTTCTAGGGGCGGCCTTTCGCTATATTCAGAGAGTTTAGAGGCTTCAAGGAGCCAACTAAAGAGCTGAGTTACTAACCAATGGAAAGCTAGGGGTTGGGGTGCAGGCAGCAATAAGACCCAGTTCGCTGAGGCCCACTGGACATAATAATCGGTTTACCACTACAGCAAAAGATCTAGTAGAATAAATCGCAGTTCACTAAAATGACACTGTAGCAAACATCTATTTATACCACCTTTTATGGTCCGATCCATGATATAACAGCTCAGATTGTTGCACTTTATCTTAGGCTTAACCATTATATTAACCCTATACCTAAAGTTCAATAACTATTTCCTGCCTATTAATATCCTCATACTTATAATCTGGTTTATCGTGTGTTTTAGGACACGTTAGTATCTTGCTACTATCCGGATCATCATCAACACTAGTCCCATCAGGCCTGATCCTCCCTTCCTGGAACGGAATCTCCTTCTGAGTTTCATAATTGTAGGTATTGCTCGTATGGTAATCCCACCAGAAACTAAGGTGCTGCGGAACACTTGAGTGATTGTGACAGGTTTTGATATAGTTGGGTAGGGATCCAGACACCTTCTTGGTGTACTTTTCCAATGGACATGAGAAACCAGGTCCTTTCTGGCAATTTCCATACGGAACAACAGCTTCGTTGAGGATCTGACGTACAAAAATGCCCCCCTTCTTTGCATGAGCAGAGGCCTTGCAGCTCAGACGCTCGATGGTAAGGTGAGCGCCCATGGGAACAATGTTGGCGGTGCTGTACTCATTGGGGAATGGAATGTGATCAAGAGGGAGATCCTCTTTGGGGCTAGAGATTCCCAAAGCAGCCAGGATTGGTGTGATGTTTATTTCGTGTGCGCTGGATCAATGTCAGTTTAGTGCAAGAGTAGTCTCATTGTAACCCACAAGTTGAAGAACATTTTGCCAGCTTTGTCAGGTCCCTCATTCAAAAGAGCCAAGCTAGCATTCACAAAGACTGAACCAATCGCGCTCATGGTATCGTCTCCTGGCCCGTGGCAGTAGTAGTATTTTAAATCTTCGGTATAGCCGAACGCGACCCACTCGTCCAAAGTAAAAACGTTGACCCAGTCTGAGTAGCCCCGAACATTCAGCTCAAATGCAGCCATCTCCATGAGATTGAAAATGTCTTTGGATTTTAGATCAAGGCCTGTAACCTGAGAGTTGAGTCTTTCCGCAGCCACTTGGAATTGGGGATGATCATGCTTCGATTTGTTCAATTCTTTGCAGGTAGTGTGTTTGGCTTTGCTTGAGCAGCCGGGTGTCAAACTGTTTGCTCCACTGTACTTTCCAGTATCATCTTCTGGGATGATGTTCATGGCAACTACATCGGTATAATTCCAGCCAAAAAAGCCCTCTCCTAGGGAAAGTTTTAGTTCTGACACGGGCGCAGATCCAAGACAACATACCGAATTTGCGCGCCGTCATGAGGACGCGTTCATATCCGCTTGAGAACATGGGGATGGTGGCCTTTGTGTTGGGATCCCAAAGGTGCCCATAGCGGACACCATACTCTGCACCATGCTTGTAGCTGGTGAGCAGTCCAGAGTATGGTCCATTGTAGGTTTCCAGTCCCATAATGCCTGCAATAGAAACAAAGGACTTCCAGCGGTTGAGAAATTCCAAGTCATCAGTCCACTTGCCATGGGTAGGTTTTGCATTGTATATTTTATCAAGAGATTGATTGAATTTGCAAGCCACATCTGCGTCTGGCCATCGCTCGCCATGACGCCTGAGCATGATGACCTGGTCTACGTCGCAGCCATCTGGGGGATCTCGGCCAATACCATACGATTGGCGGTTAGAGTATGGGCCGGCCGCGCCAATGTGCTTGAGCACTGAGTAGCCTGTATTCCTGGAATTCAGTATCATCTCGGGAGCAGTCCAAGATACAGTTACTCACCCTCGCTAAATGATTGATCGTAGGGGGCGTCAAAAGGATAGCGGGAATAACCACCGGGCTTGTTTGAAGAGAAGCCTGCAGCGGTGGACGCGATGCCGGCAAGGACGCCAAGAAGAGCAGGCGTGGGCGGCAACATTATCGCAACCACTAGCGCGTATTGGATAGGCATTGACCACGTCAAGTTTATGAATTGAAAAGTGAGAGAAAAATGATTTTGGGAGCGGTCAAGCAGTGATTTTATAGCTCACTAAAGCTCTGTAGTGGCGTTGCACTAGTCATTCAGCCAGCCACAAACCTCAACAACCACCAAAATACCCGCCCTTGTGCATAGATCCTTTAAATATGAATCATGTTGTTTTACTCTTGAGAAAGGTCTATCAAAATTCTAATATGCGGAGCTCTGGCAAACTGCCGAGCTTAATGTGAAGATTGGCCCCTCGGCTTTAATAACATTTTTCGCAACCATTTACGGATAAGTCAAATTCCTGGCCGAGTCAGTGAAAGCAAAATGGCCTAGTCCTTCCAACGCTGCAGTGCATACCTTCAGAGCCCATGACATAATGTCCAATAAATTACTGTAAGATAGTGGATTGGTTACCCATCCTGCAAATTGCTATGTACCTGTGTTCATTATGTATCCTGAACCATCAATGCTATGTGTTAAGTATGATGTAAACCAAGGCATATAAGGTTCTGCCGGGCAAACTAACGTAAAGAAAAGCTACTCGACACAATACATAAAGCCGGATAAATCTTTCTGGAGGATAAGCAAAGACAATCTGTCCTGAGCCAAGAGTGTAAATCGACACCCAAAAGCGAGGATGTACCTTCAAGGTTTATCTGTGTTAGCCGCCTTTCCAGCCATCAAATATTCGCTTGTCTGGTTCGACAGGACGTTTGCGTAGCCCTTCGATCCAATCTCGATCGCTTTGGTTAGTGTCCCATGCGGTGGCGCCGCCCTCATAAGCCCCCTTGGACCAGACTCGCTACCTAGGATTGATTAGTAATAAGGTTTCTAGCTCTCAACCCTCATACTTGTATCGCCTGATCCGGCCATTCATCGTTTGGGTCTTTGACTTGAAACGTGAGGACGAACAGATTGGCTACTGGTCGTGGCGGGGTTGAACAGGCTGACAGCACAAATTAAATACTACGTGGATAAATTCAATTTTGATGAAAAGCCACGCCTGACTAGCTTATTCGCCCACTAATGTATATACAAAAAGAAGTATCTGACTTCCTATTTTGCAAATTGCTGTCAGTTTTGCAAATTAATGACCCCGCTATGACATTGGAGCGAACAGTCATGGGGGATGCGTCGGATTCGAGACCACCCACTACCCTAGAGCAGTCCCGCTGGAGTTGCGCAACACAACAACGAAGGGACCAGCTCTTCTTCGAAAAACCCCTTTGCGCAAGTCGTAGGTTTCCAAATATGTGCCACAATAAGTGATGTGGTGTAGTGTCATAGATCCAAAACAACCATTCACACTGATTCGGGCTCGTAACAGGTGTGGTGGCGTTTGACGAGTGCTCTCTTTTCTCCCATACAATAAAGTAGACCGTCCTATTATGAGATGAAGATTCTTCAACAATGGTTCTTAAGTGAACGGTGCGGCCTATAGCGAGTGGGTGGCAGGATGTATGAGTATTTAATTCAGGTTTCTCGTTGCTGGTGGTATGATGTGGGATTGTGGTGGATTATGCATGCAGAAGTTCGAAACATGATGAGGCCATGTGTACCAAATCTAGACCGTTCAAATACAATTAAATAATACTGCGCTTGTTCAAAGATAATTCTACCCAGTATTAAATCTCACCTAATTGCCTAGGTATATTACTAATCCTGCTGTTATTAATTTTCCCTTCCAAAAAAAGCAAAAGTTTAAGTCCTTAATATATAAAAGTATATTAAAATATAGTTTATTAAAATTTAGATTTATAGTTTTTTCTTAGATCTTTTACTTTTAAAGTATTACTAAGCTATTAATTTATAAGATAATCTTATTTTTTTATAAAACCCTTTTTATTAAGATCCTTTAGGCTAATAATAAGAGTATTAAATAAATTAAAGATATTATTAGTATATAAAGTTATATAATAATATAAAGTAATACTAATAAAAAGGATTTTCTTATAATATTATTAATTAAAGGCTTTAGGTCTAATAAACTTAAGTAT
>JAKZGU010000343.1:0-10533 GCA_022837005.1 Calonectria pteridis
AAATCAAGAAATTAAATAATACCTATAATACTATATAAACTATAAATAAACAGATTAGGTTAAGAGACTATTAATTATCTAATTAGCTTATAATATATTCTATAACTATAGTATTAAAATAATACTAATATATATAAACTATAGATTTATACTTAATACTTATTAAGCTTCCTTAGAAGGTATAATATAAGCTAAAGCCATAATTAAATTAAATAACCTATAAAAACTATATAAAGAAATAAAAATAGAACTTAAATTTATATATAATATAATAAAATAATATTATAATCTAAAAAGACTAAAGGGACTATCCTTTTTAGAGGAAAATATAGTCTACCTAATAATAAAAAATCTCTTAATAAAATAATAAAATAAGAAAATTAACTTTATATAAATTAGCCCTTACCCTATAAAATAAAAAATATTAGAAAATAACTATAAGATTAACCTACTTAATAATATTAAGATCTACTCTATCTTCTATATCTTACTCTTAGAACCTAGTAATAGTATTTAAGCTAATATAGGACCTAAGTATAAACTAAAAATTAAGAAATAAAAAGGATAATATAAAGTAGAAAAAATCCTATAATAATAAGAATTAGATAAGAAATTTAAAGTAAAATAGAAAGACTATAGATATAAAGAAAATATATAGGAATCTACTAAAAACCTTATATATTACTTAAAGATAGTTAAGGTATTTCTTTAAATAAAAAGGTAAGTAAATTAATAATACTCTAATTAATAGTACTTTAATCTTCTAATAACTAGATCTCTAATAATACTAACTTCTTTGCTTATTTTTAAGCTTTTAATTTATTTAAATCCTTATACCCCTAAGAAATTATTTTTTTTGTTTTCTTATAAAGATAATACTTTTATATTTATAAATATTATAAATAACCTAGTATATCTTATAAATTAGCCTTAGCTTTTTTCTTCTTTTTCTCTAAATAATTCTTTTTCTTAGCTATATATTTAACTAAGGAAAAATAAGTTAATAACTATAATAACTAATAAAAGGAAAAATACCTATAAGCTTAAGCAATTATAATATTAAAATTATACTTAGTATAATATTTAGAAATATAAAAACTATAGTATATCTTTCCCTTAGCTACTATATAGAAAGGATTCTCAGTACAAAAATATACTAAATACTAAGGCATTTTATAATTAAACTTTTCAATTAACTTTATAATACCTAGGCAGTTAGCATTTATTAACTTTAGATAAGGAACTAATTTAATAATATAATCTAATATTATATTAATATAAAAAAATTATTTAAAGAACTAAGTTATAATCTATAAATAACTATAGGGCAGAAGACCTATTATAATGGCCTTAAGGACAAGACTAATAGAGAGAAGATGTTATATTATAACCTATATATACTAAAGATAGTTATATATAATAAAATATACTTAGTTATCCATAAGGGACTTAGTTAATAAAAGTTAGACTTACTTTATTTAGCTATATAGGAGCAAGCCCACTTATTCTAATACTATGCCTAGCTATATCCTAGACCTATTACTAGTACCATAATATATTAATACTAACTAATTAAGAGGCAATAATATAATATTAAATAAAGCCTATTTAATATACCTCTAGACTAATTAATTAAAAAATAGCAATATAATATTAAATAGATCCTATTTAATATCTCTATATATTATAATTAAATAATATTAACTTAATCTTATTTAATATTATAATCTTAGTACCCTATAATTAAGAAATATATAGATAAATTAAACTATACTATAAGAAATAGTCTTAATTAGCTTTTAATATAACTTAGTTATATTAATTAGCAATTAATATATTACTAGATATAATACCTTTTTTAGAAATATCTTTATTATTACTTAGAAACCACTATATACTCTATATTCCTTTGCTAACATAAACCTCATGCTCTAATTAGTTTATATAATTGGGAATTAACCAGAACATTATAGTAGCAATACAATATTAAACAAAGCCCGTTTGATATACCTCTAGACTAACCAATCAAAGAATAGTAATATAGCATTAAATAGATCCCATTCAATATCTCTACATATCACAGTCAAACAGTATTAACCTAACCTTATTTAATATTATAATCTTAGTACCCTATAGTTAAAAAGTATATAGATAGATCAAACTATACTATAAGGAATAGTCTTAATTAGCTTTTAATATAACTTAGTTATATTAATCGGCAATTAATATATTACTAGATATAATACCTCTTTTATAAATACCCTTATTATTGCTTAGAAACCACTATATACTCTATATTCCTTTGCTAATATAAACCTTATGCTCTGATTGGTTTATATAGTTAGGAATTGACTAGAATATTATACTATTACTAAAGAAGAAATACATGATTAATCCTAATTAGTTCCTACTAAATGATCATAGATTATCCTAGTAATAGAATTACCTAAGCTACCTTAAGATTAACCTACTAAATATAAGCCAAGTTACCTATATTAACCAAAGAAAGAAATAATTATCCCTAAAAAGATAAAAGTAATAATACTTATTATTAAATATATTAAAAGTAATAAGAACTTCCTATAAGACCCTATAGTAGCTAGGGACTACCTAAGTCTTAGGTAAAATTACTAAAGTTACTAAGATATTTTATAGATATATTACTTTTTTTACCTTTGTCTAACTTATAAGCTAGATAAGGTAATTAATAATTATTTTCTATAAAGAAATAATATCCCTATCTAAGAAGTTCTATATTATAATTATTATCTATACTATTAAGTTACTAATTAGGAAGGAAATACTATAACTATTAAGAGCTAACTAGATAAATTACCTAATATTTACTATAAGAAATAGTAAAAACTATTTAACTATAATAATATTAATTGCCTAGTATATTATTATAAGAAGCTTAATAAATAGCATATAATTAATAACTTTATTAAGTAAAAAAACTAAATATACCCCCTATATTAAAGCAATAGGTATAGCCACCTATAGAGTTACTAAAAGAACTCCCTATAAAGTCTCTTTATATTACTAATAGCAAGAAGCTATAATAGCTTAAATTAAAAGTTTATATTAAGGGATAGTAATATATTATAATAGTCAATAATAGTATTAAGATAAACTATATTTATCTAAGGATTATAAATCAACTTTAGCTACTATAGAAAGATAAGATAGACCCCTATTTTATCTTTAATTTAGAGGGTATTATATTTAATTATAATAATAGAGTAATAAGCTAAGAGATTAATTACTTTAAGGTCTTTATTAATAGAAAAAACTAAGGTATCTCTTTTGATATTATTAATATAGGAGTATATAATCTAGTCCTAGGGTACCTATAATTATACTACTATAACCCATATATTGATTAGCATATTAGCTAAGTATAAATCCCTTCTTAGGATAATATAGCTAGTAATATAGATAAATTAAGATCTCTAATCTCTAGCTCTAACTAAGCAAAGGTACTAAGTAATAATATAATAGATACTTTACTACCTAAGGAAATATAGTATAAATATAAGACTAATTAAAAGAGATAATAGTAAAGGATAATTGCCTATTTCTATATATAGTTCTAATAGCTTAATAAGGACCTTAAAAAGATAAAGGAAAATCCTATTAATAACTAACTTAAGAATATACTAGATTAGTACTATATTTATAAGTAACTATTTATAAAAGATCTTATAATAGGATTACTAGAATCTAGTTAGTAGGATTATAAAATTATTTTAAAAGAAGAAATAAGTATTTATTTCTTTTTAATTTATAATCTTAATTAAGTAAAGCCTAATACTCTAAAAGAATATATTAAAGATATACTATAAAAAGAATATATATAAGTTTTAAATTCTAAAGCTAGTTACCTAGTTATATTTTAGCAGAGGGAAAAGACACCAACACCCAAGCCACTACCCTATAGGGAGGTTTTTAGGTAATATTAAGCTATTAGAAGGTAAGTAAGTAAGATAAAGGGATAAATATTAAATAAGAAGTTAACTATATAATTAAATACTTAGCTTAAATAAATATAAAGGAGTAAAGTAAAGAATTCATAATAAGACTAATACTCTTAAAACTTAGGATATAAGTTAAAGGGGTAAAAATCCTTATATTACTAACTAAATAAATAAAAGGCCCTTTTTATACTACTAATTCCCTTACTAGCAGGCATAGCCCTCTAGCTACTAATGTCCCTCTAGCTATTGCTATAGACCTCCCCATAAGTCTTCCTAATTATCCTTAATTATAAGAAGACTTATTAACTAAGTAACTAAAGTAAAGAAAAAGAAATATATATAAAAGAGAAAGTTAGCTATAATTAAGTAAATAATTATTTAATTAGAAGCCTTAATATTTATCTAGAAATAAAAAAAATAAAACTATAAATAAAATAATCTATTACTATTTTTATAACCTCTAACCAACTAACTTAATACTTATCTCTCTATTCTAATCCTAACTATTTTTCTTTATATATAGCTTAAGTATAAGCTTAAGCTATATATCTATTTATATAAGAGATAATAAGCATAGCTTACTAAATAAATAATATAGATACTTTAGTATAAATATAATCCTACTAGGAGATAATAATTATACTATTAGAAATAACTAAGAAAATAATTATATAATTAGACCTAAGAGAAATAGCTTAAGTAAGCTTAGATATACCTATCTAAGCAAATATATATATAATAGAATTAGTAGCCTTGCTAAAGGTAATTTCTAAGTATATATTCTAAGCTTTATTAAGAATAATATCTAAAAACTTATTTAAGATAGTACTAGATATATTATATTAATTAGAAGCAATTATCTTCTTACCTTAGTATTATTAGGCAAGGAAAGCATCTTTAGTATTATTAGTATTTATATTATCTTTTTCCTTTACTTTAGTAGTAAATTTAGCCTTTTCTTAGTCTAGCTCTATATATTAATTTTTAAATTATATATCTTTTTCTAAGTTAAGATTAATAGATTAAGAAAAGAAGTTATTATCTTCCATTTAGGTAAACTAAGGTCTAAGATAATAATAAATAAAGTAATAGATAAATAATAAAGAGATTAAGGAAAATAATAACAAGGTTTATCCTCTAACTTAGATTCCAGTTTAGATTAAGAACTAGTAAGACTGATTATAACTCTAATTTTTTCTAATTAAGAGCAAGAGAAAGATAAACCTTTACTAATTATCTATTTAGATAAAATAGTAGGCTTAATAAAAGAAAGAGATTTATTTAGTTTTACTTAATTAGCTAAAAGCAAAGGTAAGATATTATTAGTAAATATATTTAGTAAGATATTTATTAAGAGATTAAAAGAGATTAGGGTATTATTAAAGGTAAGAGGATTAGAATTATTAAAATTAATAACTAAGGTAGCTAAATTATTACTAATTAGTTAAGATAGACTATTTATCTATTAATATCTTCTAGCTTTAAAGCTAGCAATAATATTTTTAGGGATTAGGGATAGATAGTATTTAAACTTAAGGGGTAGGATATATTAAATAGTACTTAGTTAGTAGTAATACTTAGTAGAACTAGAGGAGATTTAAATGATTTAGTATTAACTAAATAAATACTTAATAGTAGGTTCCTTATAGTAAAGTATACTAAATCTACTAAGAGAAGTATAAAGCTTCTAAATAGAAGACTAGTTCTTATTATTAAATTTATTAAGCTTTAGTATAGCTATAATAGTCTTAATCTTATTATCTTAGATAAAGTATATAATAATTATACTAAGGTCTTAGAGAATAGCTAAAGTAATATATACTTAAGCATATTTAAGAGCAATATTAAATAATTAATTAAATTAATTAGACTTAATACTAATAACCTAGTCTCTATATAGAAGGGTAGGTATTATTTTAGGTAAAATAGCCTTATTATTGAAAATAAGAACTTTATAAGTAATAATATTACTATTATTACCTAGATAAACTCTAATTATGCCTCTAAGATTAAGGAAATAACTAAATAAATTAAGATAATTATATTTCTATTTCTAAGGCTATAAAGTAAGAGGTATACTAAAGATAGTAAAAATAAAAAGTAAGCTAAGTTTAGCTTAGAGTTCTCTTTACCTATATACTAAAGCTCTAATATAGGCTTATTATTAATTAATAGCTAGATTATAAATAATTAGATAGTTAAGAGCATAATCTTAGATATAGAAGACCTAATATAATAGGTATTTAAAGTTAATAAAACTAATAAAGAAATATTTACTATAGACTTATTTAGTATATTATTTAGAAGAGAGTCTAAATAAAAGATTATAATTTATAATTTTATATCTAAGAGGGATAAAAGGTTTAATAGGCTTACTAAGTAATCTATTAGTATAAGTATAGTTATTAGAGAAGAAAAGATAAAAAAGGTAAAAAGTAATTAAATCTACTATATTATAATATAAGATAGTAAGTAGGGCATAGATATTATAGCTAGTAAGTATATAAGCAAAAATAACTTCTTATAGTATATACTAAAGTATAATTATATAATTAGACTAAGAGGTAAAAAAAACCAAGAAAAAATTAAGTAAGGGTTAAATAATAATGGATTATTATTTATATAAGATAGATATAGGACTTAAACTAGTTAGAATATTCTTTAAATTAAGGACTTTCTAGGGGAGATTAGGGTTATTAATATATTGCTAGTTAGATTAGGGTTAGATAAGGGTAAACTACTCTTTAACTAAGTATTTAAGTAGATCTATTAACTTATACTTAGAAAGAACAATAAAAGCACTTTCCCCTCTCTTGCCTTTAATTCTACCTATAGTATAGATATTATCTCTAGCTTAGGCCAAAAGGAAGGTATATAGGTCCTTGGGTTTAGTGGTTACTATATTATAAGTAAAAAGAATATTAGGTAAGTAGGTAAGCCAAGGGTCTAATTAATTAAAAGAAAATAAGGCTATTTAAAATAGCAAAATAAAAAGAAGGAAATTAAAAAAAGGGCTTAGAGGGATCTTTATAGCTATTATAGTAAAAGTAAAATTATTAAATATATAAGGAGAAAAGAAAAAAGAAAAGACTTTAAGAAATTAAGCTATCTTAAATATTTATAGCTTATATCTCTCTATTCCTTTAGTTAGTAAATTACTAACTCTAGTACCTATTAATAGCCTTTACTAGTATAAGTTTATATTAGGTATTTCTTTTATATTTAGTTCCTTCTTTGCCCTCTTTTAAACTTACCTTCCTTATTATTTTTAGTCTTCTTATTTATTCTATTATATATGCCTTTTTAGGCCCTATTTTATAGCTATACCTCTTTCTAAGCCTTAGCTCAAAATCCTTTGCAATAAAGATTATTATACTTTTTCTAATATCCATTTATTTAGAACCCCTTAGCTTAATATTAGTATTACCTTTGCTTTATATAAGCTAAAGTAAAAAAATTATACTAAGTTCTTTATTACTAAGGGTAAAGACTATACCTTAGTATATTCTTTATTCCTTTCTTATTTTTTCTTATTTCTAGTCTATTTAATTAATTATATACTCTATAGACTAAGACTATATTTAATATCTAGATATATAGCTTTAAAGCCCTTAATTATTAAAATTTCCTTTTTTACCTTAAAGTTATTTTTAAGAATACCTTTTCTTAAGTAGCTATATATAATCTTACTAAATAGTATTTTAGTAAGCTATATACTATAGATAGAGTTATCTATAATAGCATTAATTTATTTAAGAGTATAATCCCTTAATAAGTCTTTATTTCTACTAAGATTAGCTATCTTAATAGCTACTTCTTCTCTTAGATTATTATTTACCCTAAGCAATAGAAGGCTCTAATTATTATATTCCTTAGTAACCTTAATCCTCTTTATTATTACTTATATATCTAAATATATAAAATAATAATTATTTTTGCTAATTTAAAATATATCCTAATTTCTTTTTATACTTATATTTTCCTTAAGGGTTTTTATAGAAACTAGTATATTAACTATAAGTATAATAATAATATCTATAAGTAAGAGTACTATAGAGGATACTTTTTATTTAGCTAAATAAAAGGTCCTTATATTTATTCTTTTAGTAGTTTTATATTTCTTAATCTAGATAATAAACTAATTATTATTTTTATAGAGATACTTAATTAATAGAGCAGCTCCCCACTTAATCGCGCCCCCGCTAAATCGCGACCATAAGCCAAATCATGATCTAAGCAAATATCCTATATAACACCACAAAAAGCTAGTTAATTTACTAGTTATAACTAGATATCAGAGATTATACCCTCCTGAGCTAATATTACATTCTTAATTATATTCCTTTTTGCCTAGGCCTATGCCCTTATGACCCGAGCCTCTATATAGTGCCATTCCTTGACCTGAGCATCTTCTATTTCCTATACTATTGCAAATGCCTTATTTAGGTCATATTAAATAGCCTGTCTTTCTAGGCTCTAATAAGAAGCTATTTTAGCCTTGAGGTGGCTGTACTTGTGTTATAGGCTAGCTATTATAGCTGCCTGTTAATTAAGCCCTTTTCCTGCTTTCTGGAATATAGTCTAGATATTATAATAAAGGCTATTAAACTTTTTATCTATAAAAATAGACTATGCTTATATATTATTTAAATTCCTTGGTATATATTATATATTGCTATAATCTATTTTTTGCTGCTTAGGCATAGAAGATTGTAATATAGCCGGCAATGCTATTGGGGTAGCTTCTATATTAACTACCTAGCTTAGTGGCCTAGAAACATTAATAGGAAATATCCTAGTTATTGAAAATCCCTTTTTAAGGTTATATAATAATATCCCTTTATTAGAAGCTATTTTATAATATTCTAAGAAGCATTGTTTTTAAATAGGAGCTGTGGTTTTGAAGGAGGCATATTTTTGGGTTTCTCTGTGGAACGCGTTTTTGACTGGGCTAAAAACACTAACATCAAGAGGTTATATAATGTATGAGCTCTTAGGAGGAAGATAAAGAAGCTAAACTTAATATAACCAAGCTATATATATCAATTTATATATAATATGCATTCTGTGACCGTTAAGAATAAGTACCTTCTATAGGGACTTCCTTTTAGGTCGGGTTTCTAGAAGAAATACCTTCTTAAACTACTACTATATAATATATGAATTTGCCTAGCTAGAGGGGCTATAGGTATATTTCCAAGAGGGAAAATTCTCTTAAAACCACTGCCCTTAAAGGTTTAATCTAGTAAAAATAATATATAGCATAAGGTATCTTCTATTTGCACTTTCTGCCTTGATAATTATAACCTATTTAGTTACATTACTCTTTATTATAATCGCCTAGTTTATAAGGGATATTCTAATAATCTTTCTAGTCTTTATTTTTACTTCTAGGATACTATGTTTATCCATATTAAAAATGTAGTTAGACCTGACCTTTTGCTCCCTTAATAACCTATCCTAATTATTATACTAGCTCTATATAACTTCCCTTTATATAGCCTATAAATATAAGGCCTTGAGAAATTAGGATATTTTTATATAAATATTATTATAATGCTATAGGAAGTAATTGACCTAGTTATTACTAATAAAGTAGTTATTACTAGCGGTATTAATAATCTACTGTACAAAGGACTATATCTTTTATTTTATTAGGGTGTGACCAGCGGCTTCCTTGGCTAGTATCTACTTTATTAGGTAATCCTTTTATATATTTAATAGTTATTAGGAAGGCTCTCTTGCTTTAGCTCTTAATTTAGCTCCCTTAAGTCAACTATATAGGGTAGAGTTGGGGATATTATATGTATAGCTAATAGGCATGACTTTAGTACCTTCCTTTATTTTAATAAGAGCCTTGGTTAATAGGACCTTATGATCATTATTTGATGGACTTATAGTTAAAATTAGGCCTAAAATAGACAAGGTTTGCTATTATTTTGGCATAAATTATTATATAAAAAGAGGAAAAGTGTATCTGCTAGTGTGTCGCGATTTGGCGGGGGCGCGATTAAGTGGGGAGCCGCTCTAATAATTTCTAAGAATTAAATATATTATTATATAGAGTAAGGCTTAAAGTAAAAAAATAAGAATTCTATTTATAATAATTAAAATAATTATTATAATTATTATAATATTAATTACTCTAAGCCTAAGCTAGTAATCTAGGGCTAAGGCTTTATTAGGCCTTTATATAAGAAACTTACTTTTATATATTTAAATAAAGTAAATCTAACTTTTATTATTTAAATCTATTATAAATAACTAAGTACTTTACTATATAAGTTATACTAAACTTATACTAAGATACTATAAAATAGCTAGCTAGAATAAAATCTAAATTATAATATAATATTTTCTTTTTAAGGGTCTTATTTCTAAGACTAAGGTAATAGCTAATTTCTATATATTTTATAGGTTTATAACTTATTTTTTTCTTTATAGGTTTCTCTTATTAATATTATATCTAATACCTTTACTTATTATTATACTAAATTAGTAAAGACTATTATAAACTATAATTATCTAGTAATAATATTATATTCTTAATATTTCT
>JAKZGU010000344.1:0-10551 GCA_022837005.1 Calonectria pteridis
TGCTCGAGGAACGAGAGTTTCTTTTTTACCCGGCTTTTGGGGAAGGGTCCTTGGTTTTTTGCCCTTTTGAGCCTAGCTGTGGTGTGCTGTACGCGCTTGTCTCCCCTCTCTATTGGTTAAAGGTCACCTGAATATCATGTGAATTATGGAGATATAACGTTTATCTGTTTTCTACGCCTTTTCCCATATTCTTACGATTTTTTCCGATTTTTTCTCAACTTTTTCTTGGTAGTACTTTTGTAAGTTTCATGAGGCTATCCTTAGGTTAGTGACATTCTGTCCCGAACTAAACTAAAACCTCTTATTGGTCTACTTGGCTTATTTATTGGCTTGTATTCGGACCATTAGGGTTACTAATATCATTATAACTTATTCTGCTATAGCCCGTCTAGTGCATGTCATAGCCAAACTTGCAGCAAGACCTGCGCTTTCTGCATTGTTTCATCGCAGAGAGACTCCAACCTCTTTTCGCCATCAACCCTGTACTCCTTTCTTTTATTGCATACCATATCCTCTGTTCTGACTTTGGATATCAAGGTGATGCCACTCAGTGTCTTGCATCGCGATAGCTGGACGTAAAGGCTGCATGCATCGCACTTTGATGGCTCCCCCGTCTCCCTATCTACTGCGGTTCCCCGCAGCTCCAGCGCTATCTTCTTCTCTGTCCGCCCTTGGATCTTGTAGTCTGTACATGCAAACGCTGCTGTGCAAGGAAGTCCTCGTCGGGAGACCGAGTGCTTCTGCCAGGGTCTTGTTTTATGGGGATGGATTCTAGCGCTCTCCGGTGTTAGCAGAACTGTGCCTTCCGGCATATGAAGGAATTTGAGATCTTCAGTGGTCTTTGACTGTAGAATAAGTCCAGCCGGTGGCCCGAAGTGTACAATGAGCGTTGGCGACAGTTGATAGCCTGGGTAGTCCTTATCAATGATGACATCCTGCGCCTTGTATCTAGCGCCGTTGACAATCTTCAGGCCTAGGTTCCTGTTTTTGTTGACAACAACTGGCATGCCTGGTATGAATATGAATGCAGCTGGAATAGGGCACTGGCTATCATCTCCGAGGCCCGCCATAAGCCCTGCCTCTCTCTCCCCAACCATCACCTTCTCATCTCTACCTCCCCACTTATGCTCAGGTAGAAATACGCGCGCTATGTTGCTCTCCCTCGCCTGAAGATCCAGGGTGGCTTCCATATTTAAATTCCACCTATTTCGGTTTAGTGGTGTGACGGCAACCACACCTGTGTCCCAAGGTATACTCTGCCCCTCACGGAAACATTCCTTATTAAGGAGATCAACATCAGTCGCATCCTGTGTTCCCTGCCGAATCCGTTGCAAAAGTCTCTGCAGCCGCGGATCTCCAGCCGCGCGTACCTGCTCGTCAAGGATTACAACGTTTGTGAATTTTGACCACAGGCGAAGTGCTATCCTGTCCATGTCTTTAGAGACGCTGCTGGCGGGCGTGAGAAGCGTTTTGTCTCGCACAGGTCGGAACTGATGGAAATCCCCAGAGAATAATACAGCCGGTATACCTCCGAAGTCTTCTTCGGATCCGCGGAACTGGCAGATCTGGAGGTTTGCCTTGTAGAGGGTGCTTGTACCCAACATGCTGACCTCGTCTATAATGAGCATCCACTTTTCCTTCCAGTTTGTTCGCTTTACTGCGTCAATGTAGTTCTTGGCGGATTCAGTTGCAGACTCATCTACTTTGATTTGACAAGCAGCGTGGAGTGTTACTCCGTTGATCTGAGCTGCTGCTGCACCAGATGTTGCTGTTATCAGCAATCGATGGGACATGCCTTTCCGAGAAAACAGTTCAGCCACTGCCTCAATGACCCTTGATTTTCCCGTGCCACCTTCGCCTCCAAGAAACTTGCAGAACTGCGGCACTCCCTTGTCGCTCCCCTTGTTGCCTCCTGTATCGGCATCCCTTTCCACCTTGTCTAGGTGATGGCAAAGCAAGAAGAATGCAATCCTCTGCCGCTCATTCAACGTCTTTGCTTTGGCAATTTGTTGTCCGATATGCAAAAATGTTGTGCCGGGCGCATACTGGACTGTTATGACTGTGGCAGGTTGTCTCGGTTGATCGCTTGGTTCTGATACTTCGATAGCAGCACCGCCAAACCCAGTAGCCGCGCTCCTCGCGACCTCTTCGATGTGCTGTCTGGTGACCTTGCTGGTTGCTATTCTTTGCAATCCTTGGATCTTTTTCTCGATCTCCTTTGACGCTTGATCCTGCTGTTTCTTGATAGACGCGACTCTGCGTTGCGTGGGGACTGGATGTAGCCTTGGTTGGTATTGCTGGAGAGGCTCTATGTTCATTACCGATTCGACCTCTTCCTCAAGCTCTGGTATCTCTTTCTGAGCCTCGCGGAGCTGTTTGTGCATTTCAGTCAGCTGCTTTGAGCCTTCTGTGATTTGTCCTGGCGCCAGTGCCGCCTCCACCGTCTCAACTAGACGACCGAGGACTCCAACTTGATGTTCTTGGTGCGGCTCGACTCCATCCATGTCGTCCTCGTGCGCGTCGTAGTCGCCCAGGACGTTGTCGTCCCCTGCCGCCGCCCATTGTTTTGCGTCCCGCTGAGCGTCTTCTGCTGACCGCCTCAGTAGCTGGATATTTCCAGCGATTGTTTGGAGTCTCTTTGGGATGCGCTCCCTCCACTGGTTCCATAGATCACTTGGTTGACCCGAGGTCTCTCCAGTAAATAGCTCCCATGGCACAAATAATGATAATTGTTGTACTGCTGCTTGTTGATAGTATTTTTCCTGGTCTTCTGCGTTAAAGTCCATTTTGAGGAAGCCATTGATACACGGAACTGCATGCTTCCCATTTGCCCTTAATACTTGCACCCACTCTCTGCTCGGGCTCCAGTCTTCATCAAATTCAATCTTGACTAAGCCCTTCGATCGAGACTTTGTCTTCTTTCGTAGTTGTATCAAGGCCAAGTAGTCGTACAAGCACAGTCCTTTTAGAACCTCTCCTCTATGGTGATAGGCTTCGAACACGGAAAGCCTTTTACCACCATCCCCAATCAAAACCCGACTTTCCATAGGCTCGTACCTTTCTACTCCCGTGGGCTGGCTGTCAGCGGCGGTATTCGCGATGGGATCTATACTTTCATCTATATGGTGGTTTGCATTGTTGTCCGTGGCAGGCTCATCGTTATGATTGTTATTGTCAAGGTCCATTTCACCCGCCAAGTGCCTAAGATAAGGCCATCTTCGAAATATACTCCAGTAAGATATTGTCATGTTGACATACGCCCATTCTGAAGTACTTGAGTACTGATCGGGGTAGTAGTGCAAGTATGAAAGCACCTCCACGTGTGACAATGGCTGGTCGGTAAACAATCGGTTGGCGATACTTAATATGTATTGCCGATGTTGATTCACAAGGGCGGCCTCTGTGCCATTGCCTCCCGTATTCCTCTCATGAGGGTTGGTTCGATCGCGACTGATCTTCTTTGGGTATAGCTCTGCTGCAATAGCCGCGCGCTTCCAGCTTGGGTCTTCGATCTTCGTAGTGTAGTTGGTCAGGTAGTAGACAAGCGCCAGTGACTTGGAAGAGGTTCCGATAAATGATAGGTCATGATTGTGTCTAAGCCCTACCGCGAGCGCTGTATTCCATCTATTGATAGTAGGATGCGATCGGCGCAGTTGCAGGATTCCAGATGAAGTAAAGCCGGATTCAGCCACGAGCTTCCAAGGTGCCCCAAACCGGCAACTACTCCGTCCCACTTTCTTCTTGTATTTCGCGCAAGTATCACCACAGTTATGTTTCTGTACTTTGGCGGCCACAAAATTAGCTTCTGCGTCGAATTCAGCAGCAAACTTTTCCATGTCTTGCAACTTGTAGCAAATATCGCTGTAGGGTGACCGTCGGAGGTTCTCCTCATCCTGCAGCACTGTCTCATCAAGATCCTCTGTGAATACTGTATCAACATACTTCAAGACTTGCTCTTGGGTCCTGAGTATGCGCTCATCGGCATCGGCTTCATCCAACCCAACAATATTTCCAAGCTCCAGGTTCCCCTCAAGCAGCATAAGACCGTGGAGGTGGAGTGAGCCGCGTTCATTTGTCTCTACTGCTGCAAAGTACTGGCTAACCTGTCCAAATATAGACTCTAGGCCAACCTTAACGCACTGATCGAAAAACAATCTGATTTCCCGATGGAAGAAAATTGCTGAACCAAGAGCATCAGGCACGCCTAATTTAGCACTCGCAAATGAGGTTTCCATGGCACTGTTGATAATTTGCTCCAAATCTTCTTCGCTATAATCGGGAGCTCCATTGCTGTTGCTGTTCCGGTCATGGTTCATTCGATAAGCCGCCAAACGCAATTTAACCGGATTAGTTAGATCATTCGGGTTAATTGTAAACCATATCGCTGTTATTCCAAAGCGGATAATGAGAGATTTAATCTTTCGTCGCATACTAAGCTTCGACTCCTTTGACATGGGCTGTTTATATCCATAGTGGGATATATGCCGTAGAAGCCTCTTCACATCGCCGTCTTCTGTCTGTCCCCGTTCTTCTAAATCCCTTTTGGCCTTTTCCAACCTCTCTGGCGTCAAGTCTTGGATGATGCGCTCGACCTCCGGGAAGTCACTTCGCTTCACACTCACCATACTGACCCCTCGGTTTTTGGAACGAACTTCAAGATGAAAGACCAAAAAGGCAAATGCTTGATGGCTTGAAAAACGGGCTCCATGCCTCTGCAATACTGCCTTTGCCCATGCTCGGAGGCCCATGTTGTGCTTGGGGATTGACAAAGCATTTTACGGATTTTCTCCTTGGTAGTCTGCCTTGCGACCCTTCCAAAGATCAGACTCCGCTTCCTCTTTACACCGTGGGACGCCAAATCCGAATGGGAAAAGAGTCGGGAATGTCTTGGGCCAATACCACAGATCATTTCCATCTGCATATTGTTCTGGCTTTTGGATGTGAATGAAGGGGCGCCTGGTGTCCCCCCGGTCGGTATTGCATCCCGCCTCATCATGTTGGCCATTTAGGCCTGCTTCGCTAGCCAATGAGTCGATTGTGTACTGTAACTTGTCCACGTCATTGTCGGAGAGTGGTGCATTTAGCGAGAACATTCCAGAACAATTGATCTCATCATAGAAACTACCCTCAGCTGTTTCTTGTAGGTCGTCGCGCCCAACATCGTCATATTCCAACTCGCTCTCCCCTTCTGACTCCATCTCTCCAGCAGCAAGATCCTGGCGAATTTCGGCCATTGTCCTTGTTTGATTTTCTTCAAGGCCACGCTCTATTGTTGGAACGATATGCGCAGTTCTTGTTTTCTCATAAGCAGTCGGCTGGTTTTTTTCGATCCTCTCAAAAAGCTGTCTTGGGATTCTGTGTGCAGGTCTGCCCCAAGAGTCCATTTCCGCTCTGTCGATGCGAATGTGCTTGTAGTGGGGATTGTTTAGTTTTAGCCATACCAGCGCCTTTTCTATCCTCTCGCGGCGGACTGACAAGAACTTTGTCAAATCTCGTGGCCTAGGCCGGTGCTTTCCATACCAAGTGACATGGATGCTATCAAGGACGCGCACAAGCTTGTTTGGCAGTACTTCTGTAACCACCTGCTGGACATTATTTGGGAAGACGGTAATGTGGCCTTTGACATGCTCAGCATACCCAATCCCTTGCACCTTCTTCTCCCCTCGAGCCACTCTTGTAATAAACCCAAAGTGAATATTTAGTGCAATAAGGGCCTCTTCAATTAGGGTCAAGCCCTTGAGCTCTTCGGGATACATGTGCTCGCAGCCAAGCTTTTGATGAAGTAGCACACTTTGGTCTAAATCCGGTAATTGAACTTGTCGCTTGCACCCAAGGCAAATAGAAATCTCCTTCCCATCGGGAAAACAACTTGTGCATGAAAAAGGAGTTTCCATGCTCTTTGCTAAGCTGCATGCCATCCATTCCTCCCAGTCAAGTTTGGTCATATCTTGACTGCTAAACATTTGATAGCACATCATGCACGTACAAATAGGCATTGTACTTTTGTCGTGGAAGGCATGATAAAAGTCTGCAGCTGTAGTGACTTTTCTCTCTGGCGGGATAGGCTTTGCCCATATACTTGCATCTGAGAGTCCTTCTTTTTTTGTATACTCATCTTCAAGGAATTGAACGGCACTTTGTAGAAGTTCTGATTGCTTAGCAATAACGTCTTCTTTCTTCTTTAGCATATCAACCTCGCCAGTCTGCTTAAGCTGATCTTGAGTATTGCTATTACTCTTAGATCTCCGCCCTTTGAGTTTCCATCTTTGCACTGGTATCCCGAGGCATGGACGTTTGTTCTGGCTCGGTATTGGAGGAGAGTCAAGTGAAAGGGGGTTGGTTGGGTCATTGGAACTGCCGTGAAGTGTCTGTGCCTCATCCATGCCCCTTTTCTCGTCTCTTCGGCGTTTTGCTGATTCATGACACTTATTTGACCTATCTCGACATTTCTGGCACATTCGAAATTTATTATCGACGTCTGGAGTCCAAATCTTGAGGCAACGGCTACAGGTGCGTGTGCCATTGGTGAACTGGCTGCTTGCACTTTCAAGCAGTTTGTCGTTTATTTCCTTTCTTTTTTCTTGGAGCCTCTTCTGTCTGTTGCGACATAATAAACACCTTCGGTAATAATCCCCAGCTGCAGGGACCCAGCTTCTTGTGCATCCACTACAAATGGAGGGGGCATTGGTGCTTAAGTCCACCGTTATGCCTGAAGGATTGGTAATTGTACTTGGTTGAGAAAATGGTGTTGGCTGGTTCAGCGTGTTGTGAGTGGTGCTTCCGATTTGGCTAGGTTATGAAGATGAGGAAGTTTGTTCCATAGAATGAAATATATCATCGTAGGTTCGGATTCCTATCCGGGAAAGAAAAGAACCAGGTCTTTGCCCCCGTATGCGCTCTAGCAACTCTGCGGTACTGCGCCGGGTGTTGTTCGGCGATGTTGAAGCAGGGCGAGATGCTATTTCTAGTTCAATTGCCGTTTGATTTGGGATAGTATAGGAATGATGGTTGTTTTGGAGTATTATGCTAGTTGCTGCGTTCTGATCTCCCGAGTTATCATCAGGAGTTGTAGGCGCAGAGGCATTTTGGACACCCTGCAAACTCATCTGCGAGGAACCACTTTTGCTGTAAATCGAATCGATTTCATGATCCATTGTCATCCAAATAATATGGTTATAAAATTTGAAAAATATTTAGCCGAAGGTTGGTATTGGAGCTAGGTAGCCTACCATACTCTGCTTGGATAATAGGCCATCCTAAAGCTCGAGGCTATCTCCAAATCCTCAAACACATCAACATTTCTCAATACAATTGCATTACTCCCACCCATCTAACCATTTCTTCACTCGCCCCATCACTCCTCCGACCATCCATAACCTTTCTCCGATAGCGCCACACGTCAAGGCTCCTGGTTTTCCGATCACGGACAAATTTTACTTGTACTTTCGTATTATTGTCTCCTGTCCCCCTCTAATCGCATCTTTTCTCTCCTCCGATACCTCCCCGAGCTGAATCTAGGTCTCCGACAACGCCCAGTTCTGCTCAAAGTTTGCTTCATTATGACACAACTTCCATTGTCTGACTCACAATGAGTCAAATACAATTGCCATTCCTCTCTTGAACCAGCTCCATTTTTATCTACCGAAAAGCTTTTCTCACAAATCAGCTCCTCGAATTTAGCCACGCGCCTCCTCACGCACCTCCATCATATGTCCGATTATCCTCCGATATCACTGCTCTAGTATATGTTGGGATAAGTGGCTTAAAGTAGAACTTTGGGGTAAGGCTAAATTCGACCAAGAAACCATCTTCACCACAATACTATATATTCCAACCACTTACACATCTAGAAAAAACTTTTCATGGCGCTTATATGCTCGACTTTGCACATCAGGTGGGATGCAAGTTCTTTACACTGCATTAGTAGCATATTACTCATTTTGATTGGTTAGGTCTGGATAAGGTGTGCACCAAAATCACAGCCCTACCCGCGATAGTTGGAAAATCCTAGGAAGGTGTATCAATTTGCTTTTGTTGGCTGTTGTACAACAGAGATATACCTTGCATAATTTTGGACACATCTGGCACAAGTGGGAATAAACGGAAAAACTGATTTGCTCGAATTGTTAAGGTGTGGCCCGATCCATGTCACTAACCCTGTTTTATATAGCACAACGCGCCATCATTGTACTAGTTAGTGGTGGTGAGGGGCTGCTCCACACACTTGGGTATAGCTTCACGTCCTGGGAAAGGCACCAGAGATCGTGGAATTGCCTCTGCCCACATTGGAGTTATTTCTTAAGACCTAATAGATGCCACATCATAGATATAATCCATCAGCAGTACCAAATTCAACACAGCCTCTACTTCCTACTTTACATCCACCTTTTGCGTTTGGAAAGGACGCTCATGTTCTATTCTTTTCTCATTGCCACCGACATCCAGATCATGTCTATCTCCCACTTTCCCAAAGTCAACGGCAGTCGCGATCGGAGACCTGTCAATTCTGCGCGCGGTCAGGGAAGTGACATGGCCATGACTTTCCTAGCCCAACTAGACTCTCCAAACCGCCTTGCAGATGCAGATACCCAGTATCTCAGAGGGATGAACATAGAAGCCTTTGGTAGAGTCTTATTGATCGCACCTCCCTACATGCTCATGGATGAGTATATAGCGCTGCGACCTGAAGCTCACCAGAATGCTAATCCTCAAGAGATCTACTTCAGCCTTAACTTTGCCGTTTATGATGAGCAAGTTGATTTGACTGAGTGGGTAGACCAATGGTTTCTCATCCACGGGAAAGTTCACCCATTTGCCTTGACATGGGTTACAAGAGAGCCTGACCTTTACTCCGCTGATAGCGATGAAGGTGAGGTCTATCAGATCCCAGCAGCCATTATCAGACAAATGAGCTACCAGCTGTGAGTTTTATTTACCCTGAGTAGTACTCCTTATGGTGAATCCAACTTTTTGTCCCTTGTTTAAAAACATAGGCTCCCACCCACCATAACTCCACAAAACCCTCCGATTGCTACCATCTTTGGTCAAGTCATTGGATCTGGAAAAGTAACTCTGAAGCCGGGAGCTTTCCCCACATACGATGAGACTCAGCTCAAGTGCTGTGCTGAGATCCAGTGCTCCAGCTATCTCACCCCGGGGCAGCCAGATAAGTCACCTTTCAAGGGCACCCACCTTTTCCGAGTCTTCATTTTCTACCCCATATATGCACTCCCTTTTCCTATGATGTGCAAGAAGATGATAGAAAAGCCCCAATCTTTATTTGTCCCTGGTATACCTTTCTCTTGTTCAGGCAAAGTGGTGGGCTTGCTTGATCATAAACATATGGTAAATCCTCCTGAGGACGTGAAGGATTACGTCTTGATTATTGTACCCGATGTCTGGTGCTTCCCAGAGAAGACGACCATGCCAGCGGCTGCCAGACCACCTCGCCCAACGGCCCAATCTTCTATCGCCCGACCCAGTGCTTTTGGGAATGCTCGATCAATGTTTCGCTCACCAACCAATGGGTCGGCACACACATCTGCTGGGCCGGATTCTAGCACACCGACCATGAAGAAGCGCACTGCTACATCTTCATCTGATGTTGAGGAGACACCCTCTAAAAGGCCACGAGATTCCCAAGGACAACGTTCTACGGAAACTTTATTGACATCTTCTACCTCCAACGAAACATCGAAGCAAGACACTACAGATCTTACCGCCATGTCACCTATTGCGCCAGCATCGCCTGCTGCTTCTGATGATGAGTATGAAGAAGGTGAGGTCAAGGACGAGATTGCGTCTGCGGATCCGGGTGCTTCTGAGCTTACCGAGAACGTGTTGCGTCAGACGCGATCCTCTACTGTGGAGCCTACAAAGAGGAAGGGGAAGAAGCATCCAACTAAGAAGTAATAGAGCTACTGGTTGGGTTATATTTGAAGGATTTGGAGCTGGGAATGCTAATGGCCTGTTCTTGTAACTAATTTCTACATTTTATGTTCCCATAGTTTAGGGTAGTGGTTTTGGGGTAAACCGGGGTAAAAAGTCTATTGATATTCCTCTTGTGGTATTACTATTTCTTGTTATGTTATGTACTATGGATTTTGTTTTGCAAATGAAGCCATTATAATGTGTACATCTCCAAATATCCGATGATTGTCATCACCCAAATCAGACCGGGTTAGCGCAGGTCGGCTCAACTGTTATTTATGGGTTCGGAACATCTTTAGCCCGTTTTAACCTGTCAGCTAGCCCGATTCATGATCGCGTTGAGCGATATCGTCGAACCCTCTCGTTCTGAGAGCGTTTTCTGTGCGAACGGCCCTTCCTCTCAGCACCTCCAAGCCTAGCGCCTGCCGTGAGCTCATTCCGCAATTGCTACACCTGTTTTCGTACATTTGAAAGAGAAAAGCTGCCAGTGTTGGAACAGGCAACAAGCCCGGTCACGTGGGGACCGGCGATGCTGTTGACACACACGTGATCAACACATCATAACAAGGGAAACGCGTAGGCTAGCTAGATAGAACAATAAACAACAAGAAGAAACAAGAT
>JAKZGU010000345.1:0-10467 GCA_022837005.1 Calonectria pteridis
TTTTATTAGCTTATAATAAGTATTTATTTAGTGCTTTACTTAAATAGTTTACCTTTATAATTATATTTCTTTCTAGGTCTTATTATACTAAAATAAGATAAGATATAAATATAGTTTTTAATTATTTAAATATTACTTTTTATTTTTTTCTAGCTAAATAAAATAAACTTTCTTATTAATTATATTAATAGTTCTATAATATAGAAAAAGTCCTTAATAAACTTTTAATAAAAATTAATAAAGCTTAGAAAGCTTTATATACTCTAGAGCTATATTAGTATTATTTATTTCTAGATAGTTACTATTCTTTCTAGGTCTAGCCTTATCTTTTTTCCTATTATAATAATATGTCCTAGGTACTTAATCTTCTTTACTATAAACTTATACTTATTTATATTTAAGCTTAGATTTACTTATTATAGCTTAGTAAGAACTTACTAGATTTTCTATATATACTCTTTTTATAAGCTCTTTATATAAAGAAGTATATTATTTAGATAAACTATTATAAAGTCCTTTAAGTATATTTCTAGTATTTTATTAATATAATACTAAAAGATTATAAGTATTTTAGCTAATTTAAATAAATAAACTAATTACTTAAATAACTTAAATTATATATAAAAAGCTATTAATAGCTCTTACTCTTTTATAATCTAGATCTTATAAAAAGCTACTTTAATATTAACTTTTATAAACTAATTATAATAGACTAGCCCTACTAGCTAACTGAAAGTAGGCATTAATAATATAGGATTTATTAACCTAAAGAACTAGCTTCTAATTATATACTTTATAAGCTTTTATACTTTGCCCTAGGGCTTAAGACAGGCCTAAAGTAGGCCTATTTTAGTACCTCCTTAGGCTAACTCTAGGTCCTCTTTAGGTCTAATCTATATATAAGCAAAGCTTAGGCCTATAATATACTCCTTACCTACTCCTTCTATACATAGCTAGTCTGCCTATTATATAGGGCTATATACTATTACTAGAGAGGCTTACTTTAGCTATATTTAGTTAATAGCTATCTATACTATAGGCCTATTCTATCCCTAGGCTTTTACTATTTTATTTTCCTTTTTTGCTCTTATTTAATTTTTCTCTCTATAATACTTTCCTATTTCTCTTTTTTTATACTATTTAATTTTACTTTTTTTTATTATATTTCTAAAATTACTTACCCCTATTATACTTATCTAATAAGTATTTATATATTTTAATTTAGTTTTATTTTTATGCTAATAACTCTTGCTAGCTATATCTATTATCTTAGCTTCTTCTTTTTCTTTTTCTTCTAGCAATAATAGTATATTCTCTTATAATTATAAGTTTAATATATATTATACTCTTAGTAATTACGTAGTAAAGAATAATTCTTTTAATAAGAAGTATACTTTTTCTAAGAATAAAAAAGCTATATATTTTGCTTATATCTAATAATTAATTTCTAGTAATATTATTATATATAAGCTAGGCTATAGTAAGGGCTATAAGGCTTATATCTATGTCTATAGCTATTATATTTAGCCTATATAAATACTAGCTACTAATCCTAGTCTTTATTATCTTTTTTGCTACCTTTATATTATTGTTATTACTAGCAAATATATCTATATTCTTACTTATACTTATACTAAGACTAAGAAGGGCTATAAGGCTTATTTTATCCTATCCTTTATTAAGTTAGGCTATACTTAGCATACTGCCTATAATAAGGCCTTTATTGCTCTTATTCTTGCTTACTCTACCTATAAAACTCCTTAGAAGTAAGCTCTAATAGCTACCTTTCTTGCTACCCTCCTTACTAATCCTTTCTAGGCTTTTATTCTTGCTTCCTAGTAATTAACCTTAGTCTATAGTAAATATAATAAGGCTTTTCTCCTTTATTAATTTATATAAGCCCTTACTAGAGATCTATAGTAAATAATATGTGCCTTATAATAGTAATATAAGGAAAATATATATACCTAGTATATAATCTAAGATAAACTTTATAATATAGAAAAGTATAATAAGTATTATATTACTTAAGATAATTATTATAATAAGACTCTAGATAATATACTCTTTATCTTAATATAGCTTTTTATTACTTAGTTTATAGTATATTAGAGTTCTTTTATTACCCCCTATATATTTAGTAATCTTATATCTTTAAAGTTCTTTAGTAATTCCTATATTAGCTAGTTCTAGTCTTTTTACTTTATATAGATATCTTGCCTTTTTCCCTGCCTATATATATTTCTTACTATATAAATTACTTTTACTATATATTTAAGAAATAAGGTAATATTATCTTTAGTCTAGGCTTACTCTAGGCCTAGCTAATAATCTAATACTATCTATAATAGTAATAAATTAAATACTATCCTCTTTACTAAGTTAATATAGAAAATCCTATATAGCTCTTATAGTATATTTAATTCTAGAGTTAATAGTATTAAGACTAATATTACTATATATTTAGCTATTACCTAATTAAGTTTAAGGCCAGGGTAGTTTATTTTAATATTATATAGGCTTAACTATACCTTATTACCTACCTAGAACCTTTCTACTAGCCTTCTAGATTTATTTATTCTTTTCTATTATCTTTGCTATATAAATACAATTATAGCCTAGGTCTATTTAGCCCCTTTATATAGATGGTTTAGAATGTAACGGTCTGGTCAATTCCCAACTGTGTAAACCAATCAGATCGTGAGGTTTATGTTGGCAGAGGAATGCAGAGCGCATAGCGGTTTCTAAGCAATAGTAGGAGTGTTCACAAAAGAGGTATTACGTCTGGTAATGTGTCAATCGTAGATTGATGTAACCGAGTTGTATTGAAAGCTAATCAAGACCGTTCCTTACGGTGCGGCTTGATCTGTCTATATACTTCTAACTACAGGGTGCCGAGATCGCTTGTGTCGAACGAGGTCGAATCGACGTAGTTCGACTGTGATATATGGAGGTGTCGAATAGGATCCGTTCGACGTCGTATTGCTGTTTTCTGACTGGTCAGTCTGGAGGTGTGTCGAACGGGCTCCGTTCGACATTGTGTTGTAGCCTCTTGATTGGTTGGTATCAATATATTGTGGCACTAGCAATGGGGCCGGGGCATGGCTGGGTGCGGTATTGGAATAAGTGGGTCTCTATTACCTGCAAGGTTATAACTAAGCACATTCTGCCGCGTGCGACCGCCTTTGGCGTGCATGGGTTATAATATAGAAAGCCTATAATATATTCTTTTAGTAATATTTAGCTCTATATATCTCCTTCTTACTACTAGATTATCTCTATATTAAACCCATAAAATAGCCTATTTAGGCTTACCCCTATAACTAAGAAGTCCCTATTATTTAGAGCTAATTATACTACTATAAAGTAGTTAGGCCAATTAAATTATAAAAAGGAAATATATAGCCTTAGTATTAGTTATATTTTCTAGTTTATTTATTTTATATCTTTATTAGTCTATAGGTAATAAGCTATAAATAGTAATTATTTGATTTTTACTTATTTATATAGCTTTATCTAGAATTTACTTAGCTAGTCTAATTCTTAGTTTAATATTATTTATTTAGGGAACCTATAAAATCACTATTAGTAGTTCTTAAATTATTCTATATATACTTTAGCCCCTATTAATATTATTACTTTTAGCTATATATACTTTAATAGCCTATTTATAATTACTATTAAGTAGTAGAAAAATTAGTCTAGGGCTAGAATAAGTTTAAGTAGGCTCTGCCTTCTTTGTTTACTCTTGTAGCTTTTATAGTATAGATAATTATAAATATAATATTTTATATTCTAAGATATCTTATTTTAATAGTAATTTTACTAGATAATTTAAAATATCTTATTTTAGATTAAGTACTCTAAGAGTTTAGACTTATAAGTATACTAAATTACTATTATAGTTAATAGTTTCTATATTAAAAGCTATAATTATCCTTAGTACTATAATACTTTATTAGTACTAAGTATATAGTTTACTATTTGCTTCTATATCTTTATATCTATAGAAAACTTCCTAGCTCTATTCTTTACTACTTATATTTATATTATATATACTTTATTTATAGTAATTACTTAGTCCTATAATAATTATATATATATATCTATAAATAATATATTGCCTCTAGGTAACATACATGATAAGCGAGCGCCCCAAACAAGCCAGCACCCCGAAAATCCCTTATATATATAACTTTCCATTTAATTAATTAATTCTCAATAATTAAAGATATTACAGCTTAATACTAAGGCTAATACTCTTCTTACTATTTAAGCCCTTTAAAATAACCTAAACTTAAGTCTTTTAAAAGCTATATTAATCTATAATATTAATTAGCAGTAAATATCTTAGTAATAATAAGGCATTTAATCTTAAGATAATATTATCCTAAATTTATATAAGCTATTTAATCTAGAGAAATAGGTTATTCTTAATTATATTCTTAATCTAGATTTACAAGGATTTCCTCTATAGCTATATACTATTAGAAAAATAGCTAATTAATTACTTACCAACTATAATATATTACCTATTAGTAAGTACTAAGCTTTAAATTTTATTAAGTAATATCTAGAGCTTAAAATATATTTCTTTTATAAATATAACTATAAAAGGGCTAAGTATAAAGATCTAAGAATTATTAGTGATTAGTTTATATTTATAGTAAATATAATTATAAAATATAATATTTGATTAAATAATATATATAACTTTAATAAGACTAGCTTTATAATAAGTCTTATTAGAAGTAGAATAATTATTATAAGTACAGAAAAATATTTAAACCTAAAATTAATTTAGCCTAGAAATTAAGAATAGATTATTATAATTCAAGGGATTAATATAGCAAAATAAGCAATCCTACTATTTCTTATTACTATAGGCTAATATTATCTTGCTAATTAATATAAAGATAGTAACCTTCTAAATAATTAGGCTATTACTATTACCTATAATAGCTAGACTAATAATACTATAGGTCTTTAATAGCTAAAGTATTTTAATTAATATATAAAGACCTAATTAATGAGTTATTATTATCTCTTAATCTTTAATAAGCACAAAAGTTATTACTTACTTAAATTTAAGCAATATTATAAGAATAATAAGATTATTATAATTTATATGCCTTCTAATTCATCTTACCTACTTTAGCTACTTAATATTTTATACTTTAGACTACTTAAAATAATATATAAAAAAGAAATAGAGTATTTAATTAAATGCTCTATTACCTATATTTTAAAGTCTAACTTCCTTTTGGCCTTTTTTAATATATATAATATTACTATAATAAAAAGAAATATTAAGGTAAGAGTTAAAAGAACTAGCCTTAATCCTCTAAATATAGAAACTATTATATTAAAGCTTAATATTTGGCTATAAACTCTAATACTAATTAATTAAGTAGTTCTACTACCTAGCACTTAGACTTTAAGAATCCTAAGGACTATTATAAAGGTAAATTTATAATCTAAGTATCTAAAAAGATAAATTAAAAGGCATTAAAGTAGCTCTCTAGAATCTATTCTTAAGATATTAAAGTTATTTTTAAAAGAAATAAAGGTAATTATATATAAGATAATATTATTAAAGACTAAAATATAAGCCCTTTCATAATTAAATAAGGCACTTAGTAAATAATATAAAGTAAAAAGGACCTACCTATAAAATAAAGGGATAATAATAATAAAGTAAAAAAGAAAAGTAATTAATTAAATTAATGCTAACATGCAAATATAGACTAAAATATTAAGAAATAATAATTAGAGATAGTTAATATAATTAAGGGAATAATATTATGGGATTTATAGAGGGACTAGTTATAATATAAGGATATATAGAATAATTATTAAGACCTCTAAAGAAGAGGAAAGTAATTAGTTTTAATTAATTAGATGTATTATTATGTTTTTATATTAATATTTAAATTAAGGATAATGATTTTTGGGGCGCTTACTTATTCAGGGCGCTCGCTTATCATATATATTATAATATACTATAGTTCCTCTTTAGGTTTAGACTAAGCCTAATCTAGGCCTATATTACTCTTACCTTAGAGTCCTATAATACTTTATATAAGAAAGAGAGTTAGTTTCTATTTAGGTTTAATTTAGGCCTAGTCTAGGTCTAAGTCCTCTTTCTTTATATTTTTTTTTAATAGAGAACTATTATTATTATTAGTATAAATATAGTAATTCTTTTTTATATTATTCTTATTTAATCCTATTTATAATATAATAGTATATTTAGCTATATTACCTAGCTACCTAGGTAATAATAAAGTATAAAGTTAAATTTTAATAGTTTATTTACTTATCTTATTTACTATTTTAATATCTCTCTTAGGCTTATAAAATATTCTAGGTTCTTATAATTTATAAGGATTATAAATAGGTTTATTATATTATATAGCTTTACTAATTAGGCCTCTAAGTAGAATATAATTATAAGTAATTCTTTATTATAAATTATATAGTTTTATTATACTAGTAAGAGTTTAGTAGAGTAGTAGGCTATAGGTTATAATACTTTATTCTTATTAGCTTATAATAAGCATCTACTTAGTACCTTATCTAAATAGTTTGTTTTTATAATTATATTCTTTTTTAGGTCTTATTATACTAGGATAGGGTAGGATATAAATATAGTCTTTAATTATTAAAATACTACCTTTTATTCCTTCTTCTAGCTAAATAAGACTAACTTTCTTATTAATTATATTAATGGTTTTATAATATAAAAGAAGTTCTTAATAAATTCCTAGTAAAAATTAATAAAGCCTAAAAAGCTTTATATACCTTAGAGCTATATTAGTATTACTTATTCCTAGATAGCTACTACTTTTTCTAGGTTTAGCCTTATTTCCTTTTCTATTATAATAATATACCCTAGGTACTTAACCTCCTTTACTATAAACTTATACTTATCTATATCTAAGCTTAGACCTACTTACTATAGCTTACTAAGGACTTACTAGACCTTTTATATATACTCTTTTTATAAGCTTTTTATATAAATAAGTATATTATTTAGATAGGCTATTATAAAGTTCCCTAAATATATCTTTAGTACTTTATTAATATAATACTAGAAGATTATAGGTATTTTAGCTAGTCTAAATAGGTAGATTAATTACTTAAATAACCTAAATTATATATAGAAGGCTATTAATAGCTCTTGCTGTTTTATAATTTAGATCTTATAAAAAGCTATTTTAATATTAACTTTTATAAACTAATATATCTTTATTAGTAAGTATAATATCTCTTTAATTAATAATAATAAGTAATAGTCTTATTAAATAATCTTATTTAATACTCTATAATCTATATAAAATCTCTATTTATCTTCTAGCTTTTTTACTAGAAGGACTAGTACTATTACTAAGGATAAGCTTACTTAGACCTAGCCTTTATCTATTAAGCTTATAATCTACTAGTATAGTTCTAGAAGCTAGTTATATAGTATATTATATAGTGGCCCCTATAGAAGGTCTAGTAATTTCCCTTCTATATCTATCTTAATCTATATATAATAGTCTAGTATTCCTTAGTATAAGGGAAGTATATTAGCTAGTTTCTTATTAAAGAGGCTCTAAATATTTCTTAGCTTAAGTAGTAGCTAGGTATTAATATTCCCTATTAGGCTGCCTATATTAAGAGCTATTATCTATAGAATAGATATGATTTTATATAAGCTTATTGCTATATAGTATATTTCTGACTTTAGTTATATCTTTGCCTATTTTAATAGCTCTATAAAGCCTAATATAATAATACTTCTAACTAGCTATATTTTTCCTTATTTTACTAACTCTTTTATTATTATTTCTCCTATTACTCTAATTACTAATTAATAGTATTTAGTATTAATTAGTACCTAGTAATATTAGAGCTATAGTATCCCTAAGATTATATCCTTATATAATCTAGGGATAATATAAAAGAATATTAAATATATTTAGCTATCTAGGTTAATTACTATTTTAACTATATAGAAAATTATTAGCTCTATTACTTATACTTTTTGCCCTTTCTTCTTAATATCTGTTATTATTTTTACTAGCTATTATATTAATAAAGGTAATAGTTCTAGTCCTATCTTTTATATATATTACTTATTTATTGCTATATAATAATTATAATTACTATTAATTAAAATATCTAAGAAAAAGATTCTATTAATAAAGATAGGAATTATAAATAGGTAAATATTTATTTTATTTTTTATTCTATTTATTTTCTTTTGATTATCTTCTATTATAATATTATAATCCCTAGTAATTACTTCTATATACCTATCTATATAACTTAGTATATAGGCCTCTCTTTTTCCTTTTTATCTTTTTCCCTAAGAAAAAAGTTAATTATTATTTTATTAACTTAAATAAAATACTTTAAATATATTATTAATACTAATAAGTAATCCTAAATAAAGTGCTCCTTATAGCCATAGTATAAGCAAGCTTTCTTTTTCTTTTTCTTTGCCTATTATACCTCTATTATCTAAGCTATATATTTTATAGCTAGGGAATTACTTTTTTGGCCCTATCTTAGGGCTATATTATAGCCTATTATTTATACTTAGTTAACCCCTATTATTAGTATATCCCTATCTTTATCTCTTAACTAAGGTATTAGTAATACCTAGCCCTTTTATTACTTATTTTTATACTTCTTTTCTAAGTAGTAAGACTTAATATTTATTATAATTTTATAATATATAGCTATTACTCTAGTAAAGTTATCCTAGGGTATTTTATAGCTAATACTACAGTCCCTTATTTTCTTACATAATATATATTAAAGTTAAGATAGCTTTATTTTATTTATCTAGTTACTTTCTCTTATTATAGCTAGTAACTATATAAGATAAATATAGAATATTATAAAGGCCTTATTTTTTTATTACTTTATTTATTTAAGCTCTATTTATATAATCTTTTATTAGTATATATTTATAAATAGGGTTTTTATATAATCTAGAAACTTAGCTAGTTTATAATTATCTTTTTTTTTAATCTTAAAGAAGATTATAATTTTTAATTAAATTTTAAATATAAGATTATACTAAATAAGTATTTATTAGTCTTTTTTATTACTAATAAATTCCCTATCTACCTATAATATATATACTATTAATAATTACTAGGCTATAAACCCTATCTTATTATTATTATATAGCTATTTTCTTAGTAGTGGTTTTTACTATTATTATACTATTTTAACTTATAGTTTAGATGGATTTTAGGGGGGTTATTTCCTAGTAGCTATAGGCTATAGCCCTTTATTTATAAGCTATTATATTAAGCCCTAATAAGTTTATATAAAGTTTTAATTTATTTTCCTTATATTTAGGTATTCTTATTTTATTATTATAATTAATTAACTATATCTTAAAATATTATGGTTTTCTTTATATATACCTTAGGATTATTATTTCCTTGCCTTAATATAGGCAATATATAGTATTCTTAGTTTATTTATAGTTATTTAAGATAAAAAGCCTTTTATTATTTTTTATCTTAAAGATATTAATAAAATATAATAGATTGGCCCTACTAGCTAACTAAAAGTAAGTATTAATAATATAGGATTTATTAATCTAAAGAACTAGCTTCTAATTGTATGCTCTATAGGCTTTTATACTTTGCCCTAGGGCCTAAGGCAGGCCTGAAGTGGGCCTGTTCTAGTACCTCCTTAGGCTAACTCTAGGTCCTCTTTGGGTTTAACCTATATATAAGCAAAGCTCGGGCCTATAATACTAATATACTTTTACTAGTAAATATAAGATCTCTTTAACTAATAATAATAAATAATAATCTTACTAAGTAATCTTATTTAATACCTTATAATCTATATAAAACCTTTATTTATTTTCTAGCTTTTTTATTAAAAAGACTAATACTATTACTAAAAATAAGCTTATTTAAACTTAGCCTTTATTTATTAAGCTTATAATTTACTAATATAATTCTAGGAGCTAATTATATAGTATATAATATAGTAATTTCTATAAAAAGTCTAGTAACTTTCTTTTTATATTTATCTTAATCTATATATAATAGTCTAGTATTTCTTAGTATAAGAAAGATATATTAGCTAGTTTCTTATTAAAAAGGCTCTAAATATCTTTTAGCTTAGATAATAATTAGGTATTAATATTTCTTATTAAGCTACCTATATTAAGGGCTATTATTTGCAAAATAGATATAACTTTATATAAGCTTATTACCATATAGTATTTTCTTAACTTTAATTATATTTTTATTTATTTTAATAGCCCTATAAAGACTAATATAATAATACTCTTAACTAGCTATATTTTTTCTTACTCTATTAACTTCTTTATTATTATTTTTCCTATTATCCTAATTACTAATTAGTAATATTTAGTATTAATTAGTATTTAATAGTATTAAAGCTATAATATCCCTAAGATTATATTTCTATATAATCTAG
>JAKZGU010000346.1:0-10414 GCA_022837005.1 Calonectria pteridis
TTATTTATTTTATTATTATATTTAATAATAATTTACTTTTAGTATTATAATTAAATTATTTTAGATTAATAATTATTTAATAAAAACAATTTATATACTAAGACTTTAGCTTATATTATAAGCTATAAAGTATATTTATAAGCTATAAAGTATATTTATACTTTATATTATATAAAGATAAGCTATAACTTAAATAAATATATATAAATAAATTAAAGTATACTATAAAAAATAATCTTAATTAGCTTTTAATATAACTTAGTTATATTAATTTATAATTAATATATTACTAGATATAATACCTCTTTTATAAAATACCCTTATATATTGCTTAGAAACTACTATACGCTCTATATTCCTTTGCTAATATAAACCTCATGCTCTAATTGGTTTATATAGTTAGGAATTGACTAGAACATTACAATTGCTACTTTACTTGGTTAATAGTGAGATTGCACTTTGCAATAGTAAGTAAGATATTATGGAAAATATAGTTTAGAAGCTAGTAAATATAATATATAATAATATATTTCTAAGAAGTTATTTTAGCCTTAATAGGATAGTAATATTCAAAAGCTATATAAATCTTAATATTACTAATAACTCCCTCTCCAAATTCATGGAGCAAGTATCTATTAGCTCTAAGCTACCCAAGCAAATAACTTAGCGTCGAAAGGCGCGAGGAAAGGGCAACCAAGCGGATCAGTTCTGCATCTACTAGACCTCTAATGAACGAAATATCCCTGCGGTCGTGATCGAGTATAAGGCACCTCATAAGTTGAGATGTGGCGAGATCGTCTCGTCGTCATCGTCATCACTGTCGTCACCGCTTGGCTGCTGTATCCCGTCCTTAGGCGGCAAGCATTAGGAGCGTGTCCGGATGGGAGAGCGTACAAACCCTTTCCAGTGTTGCGGTTTCTAAGGAGTTTCGCGTCGCGGCTTCTGATCTATTGCCGGAATGCTCCTTAATATGTCTTCATACTCCATAGACCATGTATCGAGATTTTCAGTCACGTCATGCCAGGCTTAACGGGGTGGCGGCGATCGGATGGCCTAAAGCACAAAGGCAAAGGCTTGTGCGGCAGCCGTACAATAGAGTCGAGTCTCGTCATCGTCCTGAACGTCTAGGCTTGGCACACAAACAGAGCAGTAGACGCAGGAAGGGTCGTCCGGAATATGGAGGAAAACATACGCCTCCCCAGTGCATACATACCCATACTAGATGCCTTTACCTATCATGTAGGAGAAGGCATAAGTCACGACGGCAGTGGTGAGTTGCCTTGCTGTGAATAAAAATCCCTTACCCTCCTGATTGATCACATCACGATCCGGTTGGATCTCTGAGACTAGTCCCCAATGCCAAACCCAGCCGTTAGTCACGGAGGTGCCTTGGTTATATCAAAAGACATTGGATCCCAAGAGCAGGGTGGAATAGTAGTCTTATAAGAGGGCACTAATATGTGACCAAATATTTAAGACCGACTATACTATATGTATAAGTGTCTTTATAGGCTAGTATTTGGTAGCCTAATAGATAAGAAATATCTTAACTTTATAGATTATAGTAATATATATATTAATTAATGTGAGGTTTTGTGTCTAATATAGGATTAATTAATAGTTAATTATAGAAAGGATATTAATTATATACTACTTTATTTATTAGGATTATATAGATTTCTTTTTAAATTCTATCTATTATTATATAGCTATATACTTATAGCAAAAGATATAAAGGCTATTAATACTAAGTATTTATATTATAAAAACTAGATATATAATCTTCTTTATAATCTATAAGGGGAATATATTCTAGTTTACCTTAGTCTTATTAATCTTATTAAGCTATACTATTATAATAGTAGTGTATATAAGTACTTTATATTCCTTAGTTATAGTAGGCAACTAGTCTTAAAAGAACTAGAAGTTAATTTAGGTATTGCTAATAAGATTCTTATTATACTTAGTTAATTATATTAATACTAAGTTCTTTACTATAATATAAAGCTATATAATATATTCTATAATAAATATATTGGTAGATATATAATTATAGACTTAATACTAGTAAAGTTCTATATCTAATAATCTCTTGGGCCTATTAATATAAATAGTTAAAATCGGAAGAGAAAATGGGCACTAAAGAAGTATAAGAAGGATGTTTTTGCTGTTGAGGTGTAATCTTTGTGGGCAAGTTTGTCTTAGTTGTGTGGGGTCTAGGATGCACCCTGCCATGATCTTGATTGTGAATATCAATTGATAGCAAATGGGAACCAGTGAAGCGCATGATGACTGGTCAATCTCCAGATGTCTATGTGCTACTTGTATCGATAGCTTTATGTAAGCGCTTTATTAAGGAAAGAAACCATATACGGTTATGGTATGCCCTTCACCTAGAACTTGCCTCCCATTACCAGAAACTGCTCGGGATGTTTATAGGGACACTGGCTTCCGACCAAAGCTGTCCCAGGACCACAGCTGTCCTAGGACCGTACCTGTCTGCAGACGACGTCGACCAGAAAGTGGTCCCGGTGTTCCCCGGATTGCTCGGGGTGGAGTAAGGTTAGCGGAGCGGGAATCAAGGAGCCCAGGCTCTTCGCTCATGGAGTCTACTCGCCGCCGATGAAACTCGAAGCACAGCCTATGCTATAACTGACCAGAGTCCAAAAATGGTCCAAGGCGAAGAGGAACAAAACTAAACGCAAAGCACATTAGCCTTTATAATTGCTAGTAGCCAAAAACAAAACCTTTTAATAATCCTTAAGTTTCCTAGTCCTATTTTGGATCTATAGAGGAGCTAAAAATGGCTATTCTTATCTAGTAGAGCTTTATAGACTACCTAGATATTTCTTAAGCTAGGTTTTAATTAATAATACTAATACTCAATAACTATATATACTACATAGGTAAGATAAACCTTCATCTTGTGGAGATAGATAGGGGTCCAGAACTGGACTCAGTGGTCAAGAAATAGGGCCACCGAGTCCAGTTCCGGACCCCTGTGTAGAATTCATTGTTCGTTCTGTTATTTTATGTATACTGTAAAGAGCGGTTCAATTCTTATTGAATGTTGATGGGTTGCTTTTCTTCTGAGTTGAAATGGGAAGAGACGTCCGTTAGGCGCCGGGTCTTATCACAGCCGCCCAAGACCCCTGTTTCCCGTTTCCAGTTCCCTGTTCCTGTTTCTGCCCTTTCTGCACGTCCGGCATTTACCAGTAATAGAGCCAACTGTTTACCAGTCACTCGATTACCGATTTACCAATAAACCCCTCCTAGAAAAGTTTACCAATAATCTGGTTGTGCGTTGAGTGGTAAACCCATATTAAAGGGACCAGTAAATCCCATGCTTAGTGACTAGTAAAGACCGCTCGCTTGGACTGGTAGTCAGTGGCATCCCCCTTTTGGTCTGTTCGAATCCTAAAGTTGTTCTCCTCGCCTCTCGATCGGCCCCGGTATGGAATTTATTTGCTCTGATGTGCTCAGGGCTCGTTTGCGACAATCGCACCCGGGGAACAACTACAATAACTAGGCAAAGATCTCTCTGTTATTTGTTATAACTTATTCGGATGCAGCCGAATATATCATGTATGGCCAATTCCCTTGACGGGATTTGATTGCTAAACGGATTGAAGCAAGAGATTTAAGAAAACAGACAGCGTCACGCTCAAACTAGTGGCGACTAGGATAGTGGAGGAATTCCCGAAGCAGCTCATCCGCATATGTATCGCCTTTAGTGAAAAAGCTGAGTCGATGGCTAGAAACGACTGTGAAATGAGTGAGATCCAGGGTGCCTTTGCCGGCCTTTCGCTCGAGTCCGAAAAGACGTGCGGTGAAACTTGGAGAGTGGAGCTTGAGTCGGGCCATTTACATGTGCACGGTGCTAGCTCAGTGGACTCGTAAGCTCAGGGACTGTGAATTTAGGTACATGTAGCTGTATCTAATTGGAAGTGCCTTGCAAAGTAGCTAGGTAGGCTAGCCCCTAATAGCGTCTCGGTGTGCTCTATAAAATGGCATCTCAGTGTTTCTTCTCAGTGTTCCCTCTCAATGTTCCCTCTCAGTGTTCCCCCGCTCGGCGTTAACGCGTAATCACGTCGGTCAGAGAGGTGCGTACCTGCAGGGCGGGGTGGGCCGATGTGATGGCGCCTAGGGGAAACCCAACATGATGAGCTAAAAGAACGCAAGCGAGCTGTCAGAAGCTGGAGTGCCCTAGCGGGACCATTCCCACTCTTTACCATGATTTATTCGGAGGCTGCCGAGCCGATCGTGTAGGCTTTCACCCTTCTTGAAAGGTTTATTGCTGATCTTTCGAAAGGCGGGATATTGGAAGAAAAGACAGCGTAACCCTGAAGTTGATGTCGGCAACAATCCTGGAGTGTTCAGATAAGGTTGTTCATATCTGTGCTCGTCTCATCGACACTGCAGAATGGGCTGTCAGGTCGGGCTGTTCATTTGATATGCGCCGGATCGTGACCGAGCAAATCAGACAGCTTCTCCGATAGTTGGGTGCGTTACGGAGGGCTCTTGGGTTGCTTATGTTCAGGTGTCGCTGGCCCCGGATTTAGTGTCGGCTTCGGCTCAGTATTACATGGCATGGCCCTCAGAGTGGGTGCTGCAGAGCGCTCAGGAGGGTGGGTGTGGGTAAGTCGCTCTGGAGGACGCTCTGGAGAGTGGGTGCTGTAGAGTGCTCTGGAGGGTGGGTGCGGGTAGGTGCTTCAGGGACTGGGTGCTGTTACAGAATTAGTCGGGCGCTCAGCAGATGAAATCTTTACCACCAGGCTAATACTACCTCTCATACGGGTTTGCAGTCATGGTTGATAGAGTGGGTAGGGAGTATGAAAGTAAAGAGAACCGATCGTGAGCAGTCAGTCCATAGCAGTGTTGTTGAAGTACTCAGAGATAAGCCATTATGCTTTTGCGTCTACAGATCCATGACGAATTGGAACGTAAGAGAAAAGAATGATGACGCCAAGGTTGTTGGTCTCACTGGAAGAACGTCTCGATCCACCCCCTCAATACGCGCAGTCTCTCTCTTAGTCATCCACCAAGCATTCGACCTCCCAATTGTCTCCGGCAACCAGGCGTTGATCTTCTCAACGCTCAGTACGACTAGGAGGTGTAGGCGGCTCCGTCTTCGGGGAGTGTGTTTGATCCTTCCACGCTCAAATCTTGCGCTTGAGTTTCTTCGCCGGAGCATCAACAGCAGAGTCGCTTTTAGACCGGAATTTGAAGAAGCAATCAACAGTGCCGCAATCGTCCGACAGTCGCATGTATCGACGAGAGCGCACTGCCACTTGACAATAATCGGTCATCCTCCGAGGGTTCATTCATGGTTAATCAGCAGTTAGGAAAATCAAAATCAATCTCTCTGACTCGGGAGAAATTTTCGGTATCACGTGCGAAAGCACGTGCCAGAGACATTTCTCAAGCCTCCTCGGCGAAACATTCTTTGGCCGCACAAGATGCACCTATCTCCGCGGGGTTCTCTGGGGTCGTCCAGATCAGAGATGTAAGTTGGGCTCAGATACAGCTTGTTAACTCTTAGAAGTTCTAATTATCACTGATGTCATCAACTCAGGCGGTTCTCCCGAGTCCCAATCCCCTCCCACTCTTGAATTCCCACAACCCCTACCTTGAGAAAGTTATAATCCTCATCAATTCGCTTTCGCAGTGGCCCTTCACGCAGTTCAGTCACATCCCACTTTGCCCACACGAACCGGCCATGGAGGAACCTTGCCTCAGGAGACGCCGCCCAAACAGCAAATTGCCCTGGCAATTTCTCTGCGTCATCGTCAGTATTCAGTAAGCTCTGCATGTTTCCGTTGGAGGATAAAACCGGGCATGGAACCTACCATCGTCCCATTGCGCGTCATCTTTATCGAAGCCAGATTGTTTCGCTAGCTCCGTGAAGACGCCGCCAGGATGGTAGCTGATTATTTGCAGCTGCTCTGGGTTGACATCCTTGGCGATCTGCTGCAACAGCATTGTCCCGGCGCTTTTGGTGGCACCATAGGTAGGAAACTGGCCGGTCAGTTTGCTCTCGTGGATCGCTAGTGAAGTGAGATTGACAAGCGCCTGCCAGCCGTCAGTCAACATCAAGTCGTGCCATTTACGCGTTAATCTACACTCACCTTGGGGCGGTTCTCAGCGCCTAGCTGCTTGTACAGCCTCTCCGCAAAATCGAGGTTCGCTCGTACATGAAGAAGGTAATCATCCCAGACATTGTCCCTGCCAAGGTCGAGGATTGGGTCCGCTGAGAGCTTGGCGGCGTTGAGCACCACAACGTCAACAGTGATATTTTCCTTGGCCAGGCTCTTCCATAGTTCGTTGACAGATGCGAGGTCAGCTACATCAAATATGTGCCCAATGACCTGGGACGAAGAAAACTCTGATGCGAGGCGAGACTGGGCAGATGCAACCAAGTTGCCGCGCCGGCCGAGGATGATGATCTTGTCTGCGCCGGCCTGGGCAAAAGCACGCGCAATAGCGAAACCAATCCCTGTGTGGCCACCTGTGATGAGCACTGTCTTCCCTGCCTGGGAAAGATCGAGTCGTGACGGTGAGATGGCCGCGTACGGGGCATTGTGAAGGATCTTGGTGAAGCCAAAGCCTGGTGGCAACTCGATAGCAGAAGGCGCCATGACTGTGAACTAATAAAACAACAGAATGAGTTTGGAAATGACAGACACTCAAGTTCGACAGGTGCAAGATATGGTAATTTGTAGGTGGACCCAAGATCAAGAAGTGATGGGTTCTCGTGGAGCAGAAGACGTCTCTATTTATGAGAGGCTTGTAGTAGGTCCTTGTGATACATTTCTATCTAAATTGATGGATAAACAAAAGTACTGACAAATGGACGCATGGTTGACATTGCAATTGCAGTTGGGCTCTAGACTATCGGCTTCGTATAAACTGAGACGGCAGCCCAGCTACTGATGTCGGCTAGCCATATCTCCGCAAACCTCCGCCGCATCTCCGCAAACACGTCCGCGCAGTTTTGCAACTCTCAAGTCTCAACGTCCCCATCGACACGAAACTCCCAGCCGCAGTCTCGCATCCGTCTCTCGGCATGAGTCACCAGTCCAAGCAAAAGGCCTGCTTCGGTTGCGTCGACGCCAAGCGACGTTGCGACAAGATTCTCCCTTCCTGCTCACGCTGTATTGATAGAGATATTGACTGCATATACCCCCCCGTGCAGCGGCAGAGGCGGCGGCGCCTCTCACCTGGCCGAGCTAGCATCACCACCGCTCTCGACTTGCAACTAGGCGATGTCTGGACGTCCTCAGGGCTCGAAGCTAGAGATCATGGGGACATTCTACATGCGGAGGATGTGCGGGAAACGCAAGATGGGGCTCCCGTGGACCTAGCGTCTTCTACTGATCTCATCTGCACAGCATTTGCTTCTTCATTTCCATCATCAGTGGCACCGTTCTGCGCAACTAGCGGCGTTCCCACCTCTGACCAGCTCCCCTCGATCTCCGGAGACCTAGGATGGTTTCTTCACCCCTTGGCTTGGACTGTGGCATATCACTACCAGCCTCCAGCTTCCCTACCCTCCGGCCCCGCCTTCTCCAACTTCATCCGCGGTGTACAAACGTGGCTCTCCCGCTACCTCCGCGCGGGCTGCAACCCTTTTATCCACCGCCACCTCTATTCCGAGACCAGTATGCCGCAGTGTATGCGAGATGCCTACTCGGCCATTTCCATCTCGCAGAATTCCACCCCAGGAAACGAGCACATCATCGACGACATCTCCTCTTCGCACATCTCCAACTTGCTCGCCTGCCAGCCTGAGGGGTCACTCTCCCTTCCCCTGCTCTCGACGAGGGAGCACCTGGCTCGCACGCAGGCCCTACTGATCCATCTCCTGCTAGCTCTTTTTTCACCCTCAATACCACGTCGAGCTCGAGCCGAGAGTCTCATAGGAACGCTCCTTCACTGGACGAATCTGCTATGGGAATCGGCCACTCAAGACGCAGCTGCTGCGCTATTGTTTCCAAGCATGCTCTCGTTGACTGACGGTGAAGGCGGCTACGCTCCCGATTCGGTATCAGGTTTATATCACACCTTTGTCCTCTCTGAGTCCATTCGGCGCACATGGCTGCTTTGTAATATCGCCACTGGTGTTTACTACAGTCACAAGGGCGACTGGTCCTCCACCTGCGCGGGCGATATCTACATCACCGCCCGCGCAGAACTATGGGACGCAACCTCGCCGGCGCGCTGGGAAACTGTGGTCCGCCACCAGGACCCTTTGTTCGTCCACAGTCTGGATGGCCAGTCGCTGGTCGCGCGCGGCGTGGGTGCCTCGCAGGTCGACGAGTTCGCGCGGCATCTTTTCACCGTCATGTGGGGACTAGATAAGGTCGAAGATTGGGTCGTACGGACCGGAGATGCAGTTTCGATCATGTATTGAGCCTTGGAAGGACCAAATCTGCAACAAAGTCTAACATCAGGCGGAGTTGGCGCTGATACGGCTCTTGTTATCATTAGTTTATTTAAATAAGACCATGTGTATTCAGCAACCGACTCGCGTAAAAGGACCTATAGTAAGATCTTTATTTACTTATTTTATTTTATTTTATCTTATTATTTATTTTCTATTTGTCTTTAAGGTATTTAATTCGCAGTTAGGGTGCTTGATTCATATGACCTCGTAATCATTACCCTGCTGTGGGTCATCCACTCCGCAAGCTTCCCGCAAGCGCCCGCCAACTCCGCTACTACTGAGCCCAACGGGCCATGCGCCTGAATTTGGCTTCCCAGACCCGTGACATTGGTATTAGCCCAAGAGAAACTCCCAAAAGTAGAACTCTACAAGCACCTAAATAGGCATTTATGTGCGTGTAATAACACGTGACGACGAAGATTTCCTTTGAGGAGTCCAATTTTCGGGCATGGTTTGTCTATCTTATTTTCTAATGTCTAACATGACGCGGTCAAAGATAAAAGGAACAAGGGATGTAGCAGCTTCAGATTCAAGTCCATGGACTTGCATGGTGTGATTCTGGAACTGCATCTTATGGTCTAGCGACAGCTAGCTTACAAAGCCGGCAGCAAATCTAAATGCCGTCTCACAGGTAGGTGCCTCCGCTGAAAGTGCTCAAATAAATCGCCGGCCATATAAAACTCGCCATGAGATCATCCACGGCCGCATCATCCCGCGCCACGTAAAGAACCCTTCCGACGCGGATGAAACACCGTCTTCGCCTCTCCCGTTTGAAGATGACCATTGTCAGGATAGACAGTTTCGCCAGGAGGATCGCTGGTAGTTGCAGTCGGCTTGGCTCAGTCGAGGAAGTGTTCGTGCGCCGCACGGCCTGCCCTTCTTCCAGCTATGACTTCCTCTTGGCCATCTGACGCCGTCTAGCCTTGCATGACTGTCTACACTTTACCAGCTTAGATAATCAGAGCATAACCCCATAAATCCTTTGAATATAGCTCTAAAAGTAGTCTAAATACTAGAACTTCTTATTTCTATATCTAGGGTATTTATATTTAATAGGTTTTTTATAATACTTAATATACTTTTGCTTTAATAAATAATAATTATTAAAGTAATTATTTTAAATTATAAAATAGTAATATAGAAATATTTATTTTTTTAATAAAAGCTATTTATTATTAAAGTAATTAGGGTATTATATAGCTTTTATAAAAAAAGAAAAAGAGATAAGGCTTAAATATTATTTAAGCTTTATATTAAAGGACTTTTTCTTAATAGATAAAGTAATTATAGCTTTTTATTAGATATATTTTTATTTTATTATCTTCTATTTATTATATAAAGTAATTATAAGATTAATAACTTTAATGTTTTATTAAAAGATCTTTTTCTTAGTTTAATTATTGACTACTCATAAAAAAATTTTACTAGCTTAATATATTTAGAAATAAAAATATTAATTTTAGGTTTTATATACTTCTTTTCTTTTTTCCCTTATATCTATCTTTTAATATCCTAGATTAATATATTATTAAAAAAGAACTTATAATACTATTTAACTATATATAATTTATATTATATATATTTATTATTAATAATATATTTAAGCTATTAAATCTCTTTCTCTTATTTATAGCCCTTAATATAATATTTATTCTCTTTAAGTTTCTTAAATTAGCTTTTAAGTTTAATAATTTCTAGATTTAGTAAAATGTTTTCCTATATCTCTAGGGGAATTATATTTATAATTATATAGGGATTATAAATAAGGCTAATATAGGCTAATATTTAAAAGAGCTTAGTTTTTTTCTTTTTCTAAAAAGATATTCTAAATATTAAAATTAAAAATCTTATTTAGATAAATATTTTAAAAGATTAAAAATATAAGATTATAATATATTATTTAATTATAGATAAGATTAAGTAAATCTTCTAGAAAAAATAAATTATATTAGTTTAGCCTTAAGATAT
>JAKZGU010000347.1:0-10392 GCA_022837005.1 Calonectria pteridis
GACGCACCAGCGCCGAGTCGGTGAAGTTGTCCGGGTTGTTCACATCGAACGCGGGATCAAGATAGATGCTCGGCACGTCACCGCTGTAGTCATAGGTGTAATCGACGTAACGGGTGTTCTTGATGCCGCCGACCGGCCGACCGTTGACGTCGGTCCGACCGGCGCGCAGGCGGGTGCTGCGTTCGATCTGATCGCGCTCGGTGTTGGAATAGGACAGATCGGTGGACAGCGTCCACGCCGGGCTCGGCCGGAAGATCACGTTGAGCCCGCCGCCGGTGTATTCCTCCTGGCGCTCCAGGAAATTGCCGGTGGAATCGACCGTGGTGCTGCCGGTGTGGTGCAGCAGCGCGCCATCGTCGGTGACCACGCGGTTGTTGAGGTTGCGCATCATTGAAGACAGCGACAGATCCGAGCGGTCTTCGGTGTAGTCGCGCTTGGAGTGCTGGTAATCCAGGTTCACTTCCACCGTATCGCTGGGCCGCCACTGCAGCGCCGCAAACTGCGAATCGCGCTTGTCGTGCTCGATGAACTGGCGGTAGATACGGCTGCTGGGCACCAGGTAGTACGGCACGCCGTTGGCCACCTGGTTGCCGTTGACCTGGGTGCAGTTGCGCGTCGCGCCAACCACCTCGCGGCCATCGCAGGCCACCCAGGTGGAGCTGCTGGAGAACATTTCTTCCGGGTTGCTGCCTTCCAGCGCCTGCACGCCGATGGAGACACCGAGCTTGCCGGCGTTGCCCATGTCGAACTGGTCGATGTAGCTGGCGGTACCGCGCCAGCCGACGCCATCCTTGTCCTTCAGACGGTCATCGTAGTCCTGCCAGGTGCCACGGCCATCGAGCTGGAAGGTGCGTTTGCCGTACTCCAGCGGTTTGACCGTCTCCATGTTGATCGTGCCGGCCACGCCACCTTCGACGAAGTCGGCGCGCTGGGTCTTGTAGATCGCCACGGTGTTGATCAGCTCGGACGGGAACTGGTTGAAGTTCACCGAGCGGTCGCCGCTGCCGTTGGTCGCCTCGCGGCCATTGAAGGTGGACGAACCGAGGAACGGTCCCAGGCCACGGATCGAGATTTCCGACGCACCGCCCTTCTCGCGGTGGGTGGAGGCGCCGGTGATGGTCTCGATCGCTTCGCCGATCGACAGCGCCGGCAGGTCACCGATGTCGTCGGCCGCCAGCACATCGGAGACCACCGTCTCCTCGCGCTTCTTGTCGATCGAGGTCTGGATGGTGCCGCGGATGCCGGTCACCTGGACCTGATCCAGTGTGGTGGCTTCGGCAGGCGGCGTGGCCGGTGCATCGGCGTCCTGTGCGTGGGCCAGCGGCAGCGCCGCAGTGGCACACAGGGCATAGAACAGCGCGCTGTGCAGCGCGGTGTGGCGGAGGCCTCGTGGCGAGGCCGTACGGCGGTCATGCAACATCGTGATCTCCCTCCCAGGATGGATCGTCCGATTACACGGATTCGATCCGGAAGATTCACGACTGATGAACCAATGTCAATGAATTGGTACTAAAGTCTACCCCGCACTACTGTCCAGACCACTTTGCACTGATTTATTGTGCGGACGCAGCAGAAAAATGCGCAAATCACAGACCACATGCATCTAAAGTGGTATGCGATTGTGGTTGACTTGTCCGTCCGGCAACCTGTTAGGATCGTGGCTCGCGTTGGTCGCTACGGTTCATCTGGGAGGGTAACCCGTGACTTTGCAACACTCGCACGCGCCGTTGGCGCTGCGCCCCATGGCCAAGGCCCTGCTGGTGAGCCTGTCGCTGGTGACGTTCCCTGCGGCGGCGGCCGATTACCTGGTGCGCGATGCTGCTGCATACGCCACCGCGGTACGCGCCCTCGCCCCCGGCGATACGGTGGTCCTGGCGGATGGCGTCTGGCGCGACGTCGACCTGCTTTTCCGGGGTACCGGCAAAATTGGTCAACCAATTAAGTTGACGGCGCAGACCCCCGGCAAGGTGATTCTCAGCGGCCAGTCCCAGCTGAGGTTGGCCGGTGCGCATCTGGAGGTCTCCAACCTTGTTTTCCGCGATGGCTGGGCACCCGGCGGTGAAGTGATCTCCTTCCGGCGGTCAGCCAGTGAGTGGGCCAACCACAGCCGGGTGACCGGTATCGTGATCGACCGCTACAACAAGCCGGACCGCCAGCAGTCCGATCACTGGGTGGCGCTGTACGGCCAGCACAACCGCTTCGACCACAACCAGCTGGTGGGCAAGACCAATGCCGGCACCACCCTGGTGGTGGTGCGCAACGCCACCAGCGGCCTGGACAACCAGCACCGCATCGACCACAACTGGTTCGGCCCGCGACCCAACCTGGGCTCCAACGGCGGCGAGACGATGCGCATCGGCACCAGCCACGATTCGCAGTCTGATTCGCGCACCGTGGTGGAGAACAACTGGTTCGAGCAGTGCGATGGCGAGGTCGAGATCGTCTCCAACAAGTCCGGTGGCAACACGTACCGCGGCAACGTCTTCCAGGACTCGCGCGGCTCACTGGTGCTGCGCCACGGCCATGGCAATCTGGTCGAGCGCAATGTGTTCCTCGGCCATGGCAAGGCGCATACCGGCGGGGTGCGCGTGATCAACCGCAACCAGATGGTGCGCGACAACTACTTCGAAGGCATTGCCGGCGACAATTTCGCCGCAGCCTTGAGCGTGATGGCCGGCACCCACAACGCATCGTTGAACCGCTACGAGCAGATCGATCACGCGGTGATCGAACGCAACAGCTTCATCCAAGTCGGTACGCTGCTGCTGGGCGCAGGGCTGGATGACGAGCGCAACGCGATGCCGGTGAACAGCCGCATCGCCGGCAACCTGTTCATCGGCGATGGACACCGCGAGCTGCTGCGCACGCAGGGCGATCTCTCCGGCATCACGTTCGCGGGCAATGTGCAGAGCCCTGCCGCGTCTTCCGGCTTCCCTGGCGGTGTCAGCGGCCAGACCCTGACCCTGCAGCGCGCGGCCAACGGCCTGCTCTACCCCACCGCCGCCATCGATGCCGGCGCCCCGCGCGACCTGACCCCGATCCCACGCGACCAGGTCGGCGTGGACTGGTATCCCAAGACCCTGCCGGCCACCGCACTGGACAGCGGCGCGGTGCGCACGGTCGCACCGGGCGAGGACACCCTCACCGCCGCCGTGGCCGCCAGTGCGCCAGGCGACCGCCTGCAGCTGCAGCGTGGCCGCTACAGCGTGAGCCAGGTGCTGGCGGTGGACCATCCGCTAAGCGTGGTCGGCCCCGCCCGTGGCCAGGCCAACGTGCAGTTCTCGCGGCCCAGCCTGTTCGAGATCGGCGCGAGGGGTTCGTTGCGTCTGGCGCGCCTGGACATCGACGGCGCGCTCGCGCCGGATGCCGCCGGCAACGCGGTGATCCGTGTGCCGCCGGGCAGCCAGGCGTTCAACTACACGCTGCGCATCGAAGACAGCCGCGTACACGGGCTGACCGCCAACAAGGCCTTCGACGTGATCGCCACCGGCAAGGGCAGCCTGGCCGCACGGATCGCACTGGTCAACGTCGCGGTGGAGGACATCACCGGCAGCGTGATCGCCGCGGCCGCCGAAACCGATGATCTGGGCACCTACAACGCCGAGCAGGTCGATCTGCTGGACTCCACGTTCCGCCGCATCGGCGGGCCGGTGGTGAACCTGTATCGCGGCGGCACCGACGAAAGCACCTTCGGTCCGGCGCTGCAGGTGCACGGCAACCAGTTCGAGCAGGCCGGGGTGGCCGATGACACCAGCCTGCGCCTGCATGGCGTGCAGTTCGCCAGCATCCGCGACAACCGCTTCGACCGCAGCGGCCGCATCCGTTTCAGCCATCGCGTCGGGGAACCAACCCTGCGCATGGGCGACAACCCGCTGACGGCCACCGCGCCGTTGCTGTCCGATACCCCTGTTGAGGCCCTGCCATGAATCACGCCCCGCCCTTGATGCTGCTGCTCGCCGCCACGCTTGGCGGGGCCGCGCTGCCCGCTGCACAGGCCGCACCCGCTGCCCGGCAGGCGCCGACAGAAACCGCCACCGCACCGGTGCTGGTCACCGCCGCGCAGTGGACGCAGATGCGTGCCGAGGGTGCGCGTTCGCCGCTGTTCGCCAAGGAACAGCAGCGCGCCGAACAGCGTGTGCGCGCGATGATGAAGGCCGGCATCGACGTGCCGATGCCCAAGGACAAGGGCGGCGGTTACACGCACGAACAGCACAAGCGCAATTACCAGGCCATCCAGGCCGCCGGCGCGCTGTATCGCCTGACCGGCGACAAGGCCTATGCCACCTTCGCCCGCGACCTGCTCCTGGGCTACGCCAAGCTCTATCCGGGCCTGGGCGCGCACCCGCAAGGCCGCGGCCAGATTCCCGGCCGGCTGTTCTGGCAGACGCTCAACGATTCGGTGTGGCTGGTCAGCGCCGCGCAGGGCTACGACGCGATCCGCGACACGCTCAGTGACGCCGACCGCACGACGATCGACGACAACGTGTTCCGCGCGATGGCCGATTTCCTGTCCGGCACACCGGAGAACTTCGACAAGATCCACAACCACGCCACCTGGGCGGTCGCTGCGGTGGGCATGACCGGCTACGTGCTGCGCGATGCCAGCTACGTCGACAAGGCCCTGCAGGGCAGTAAGCGCGATGGCAGTGCCGGCTTCCTCAAACAGGTCGACCAGCTGTTCTCGCCGGATGGATATTACGAAGAAGGCCCGTACTACCAGCGCTATGCGCTGGCCCCGTTCATCCTGTTCGCCAATGCCATCGAGCACAACGAACCGCAACGCGGAATTTTCAAGCGTCGCGACGGCGTGCTGCTCAAGGCGGTCGATGCGCTGGTGCAGAGCAGCTACGGCGGCTACTTCTTCCCGATCAACGACGCCATTCTCGACAAGGGCGTGGACACCGAGGAACTGGTGGCCGGCATCGACATCGCCTACGCGCAGACCGGTGATGCCCGCCTGCTGTCCGTCGCCAAAACACAGAAGCGCGTGCTGCTCTCGCCGGAAGGCCTGCAGGTGGCCCAGGCACTGGCGGAGAACAAGGCCAAGCCGTTTGCCTTCGTACCGACCCAGCTGCGCGATGGCCCGGACGGCACCGAAGGCGCATTGGCGATCCTGCGCATGGGCGGCGAGAACGGCCAGGCGCTGGTGATGAAGAACACCAAGCAGGGCATGGGTCACGGCCACTTCGACAAGCTCAACTGGTTGTTCTACGACAACGGCCAGCGCGTGGTGACCGATTACGGCGCGGCGCGCTTCCTCAACATCGAGGCCAAGGCCGGCGGGATCTACCTGCCGGAGAACAGCAGCTGGGCCCGGCAGACCATCGCGCACAACACCCTGGTGGTGAACGAACAGAGCCAGTTCGGCGGCGACTGGAAGAAGGGCCAGCCACTGGCGCCGACACCGCTGCTGTTCGCGGTCAGCGACGACACCCAGATCGCCTCGGCACGGATGGAGGGCGCCTACGACGGGGTCAGCTTCACCCGTACCCAGGCACTGCTCTCGCACCCCTCGCTCGGCGAGCCGGTGGTGCTGGATCTGCTGCGTGTCACCGGCAGCAAGGCCGCGCGCTATGACCTGCCGCTGCACTTCAACGGGCACATCATGGACGTGGGCTTCAAGACGCAGTCCGCGGTGGCCGCACGTCCGGTGCTGGGCAAGGCCAACGGTTATCAGCATGTGTGGATCGATGCGGCCAGCGAGCCGACCCGCGACGCGCGCAGCCTGACCTGGCTGCTGGACGGCCGCTTCTATACCTACCGCTTCGCCAGCACCGCGCCCTCGCGCGCCCTGATCGGCGAGAGCGGTGCGAATGATCCCTCGTTCAACCTGCGCCGTGAACCGATGCTGCTGCAGCGCGTGGATGGCCAGGCCGCCACCACGTTCTACGGCGTGCTCGAACCGCACGGCCAGTACGACGGCACCGCCGAAACCGTGCGGGGCGCCAACAGCCGCATCGACCGCCTCACCCACTACCGCGGCAAGGATGCAGACGTGCTGGTGCTCGACCTGGCCGGCGGCAAGCAGCTCGCCGTGGGCATCGCCGATGACCCGGCCAAGGGCGGGTCGCATGAAGTGAGCGGCGGCGGCCACAGCTGGCGCTGGGACGGTGGCTGGAAGCGCTTCGATACCGGCACCCGCACCGGCAAGGACGGCAAATGAAGGTCACCACGCAGGCCCGCACCTATGTCCGTTGGCTGATCGTGGCGCTGATCGCCATTGCCACGGTGATCAACTACATCGACCGCAACGCCCTGGCCGTGATGTGGCCGCAGATCTCCAAGGACGTCGGCGCGACCAAGGAAGACTACGCGCTGCTGGTCACGGTGTTCATGCTGTTCTATGCCGCCGGCCAGTTCGTGTTCGGCCGCCTGTTCGACATGATCGGTACGCGCCTGGGCTTTGCGCTGTCGATCGCGGTGTGGTCGATCTCCATCGCGCTGCACTCGGTCACCCACTCCATCCTGTCCTTCAGCATCGTGCGCGCCATGCTCGGTATCAGCGAGGCGGGTGCCTGGCCAGGCGCGGTCAAGGCCAATGCCGAGTGGTTCCCGGCGCGTGAGCGTGCGCTGGCACAGGGCGTGTTCAATGCAGGTGCGTCGATCGGTGCGATCGTGTCGGCACCGCTGATCGCCGTGCTGTTCCTGTGGCTGGGCTGGCGCGGCACCTTCATCCTGATTTTCCTGACGCTGGTGATCGGTGGCGCGCTGCTGCTCTATGCACTGNATCTGGTTGCTGCCGTGGCTGATCATCTACCGCGCCGGCCCGGACAAGCACCCCTGGGTGAGCGCGGCCGAGCGTGCGCTGATCCTGGATGCGCCCACCGAACAGCCGGCCGTGCCCGTCCCAGAGTACGTGCCCAGCATGCGCCAGCTGCTGGGCCATCGGCAGACCTGGGGCATCCTGATCTCGCGGTTCTTCCTGGACCCGATCTGGTGGCTGTTCGTGTCCTGGCTGCCGCTCTATCTGGCCGACACCTTCGGCTTCGACATCAAGCAGATCGGCATCTTCGCCTGGGTACCGTATGTCGGCGCGATGATCGGCAGCCTTGGCGGCGGCTGGTTGTCCGGCCGCCTGATCGGCGCCGGCTGGAGCGTGGACAAGGCCCGCAAGGTGGTGATCACCCTGGGCGGCGCGATCATGGCCCCGGCGCTGCTGGGCGCGGTGCTGGCCACCGATCCGGTCTGGGCCGTGGTGACCATCGCCTTCGTGCTGTTCGGCTTCCAGATCGCCATCGGCAACATCCAGACCCTCCCCGGCGACATCTTCAGCGGCAAATCGGTCGGCTCGGTCGCCGGCCTGGGCGGCATGGCCGCGGTGGCCGGCACGCTGATCACCACCTGGCTGGTGCCGGCGATGACCCACGACTCCTACGCACCGATTTTCATCCTGGTGGCGGCCCTGGTGCCGGCCTCCCTGCTGGCGCTGTGGCTGGTCACCGGTCGCGTGGAAAAAATCCACGGCCCGGTCGAGCGCCGCTGAGCCCTCTTCTTCCCTTTCCCCCAACGCATCACAGGAGTACTTCATGACCCAATTCAAGGACAAGGTGGCGATCGTCACCGGTGGCGGCCGTGACATCGGCCGCGAGATCTCGCTCAAGCTGGCCGCGGCCGGTGCCAAGGTCTGCATCAACTACGCCAACGACGAGGCCAGCGCGCAGGAGACCCTCAAGCAGGTCGAAGCCGCCGGCGGCACCGCGATCGTGCATCGCGCCGATGTCACCGATGCCAAGGCCGTGGCCGCGATGGTCGCTGCGACCCAGGCCGCGTTCGGTCCGCAGATCGATGTGCTGGTGAACGTCGCCGGTGGCATGGTCCAGCGCCGTCCGCTGGCCGAAATCGATGAGGCGTTCTTCCACAAGGTGATGGACCTCAACATGAGCTCGGTCTACCTGACCACGCATGCGGTGGTACCGCACATGCCCGAAGGCGGCGCGATCGTGAACTTTGCCTCGCAGGCCGGACGCGATGGCGGTGGCCCGGGTGCGGCGATCTACGCCACCGCCAAGGCCGCCGTGATGACCTTCACCCGCGCCATGGCCAAGGAACTGGGTCCGCGCGGCATCCGCGTCAATGCGCTGTGCTGCGGCATGATCGCCACCCGCTTCCATGATGAGTTCACCAAGCCGGAAGTGCGCACCGCGGTGGCCGGCAATACGCCGCTGCGCCGGCAGGGCCGTCCGCAGGAAGCCGCCGATACCGCGGTGTACCTGGCCTCGGATGCGGCCGGTTTCATCACCGGTGCCAACGTCGACGTCAACGGCGGCACCTACTTCTCCTGATTGACCCGCTGACCGCCTGGGAGGGCCGCCATGCTGCGCTGGATCACTGCATTCTCTCTTGCACTTGCCACCAGCGCCGCGGCGCTGCCCGCCCAGGCCCAGCTCTGGGTGCCGGCCTGGACCGCCTCGCCGGCGCCGGACCGTCTCGATGGCACCCCCGAGGCCCCGGTGCAGTTCGCCAACCAGACCGTTCGCCAGGACATGCGCCTGGCCAGTTCGGCCACGGCGTTGCGCTTCCGCATCAGCAATGAACTCGGCCAGGCACCGCTGCATATCGGCGGTGCCTCGGCCCATCTCACCGGCACCGCCACTGCGGCCAAGCCGGTCACCTTCAATGGGCGCGGCGAGATCGTGGTGCCGGTAGGCGCGGCGCTGCTCAGCGACCCGGTCGCGATCACCGCCCCGGCGCTGGCCGACGTCTCGCTCACCGTGTACTTCCCGGATGCCACCCGCCCGGCCGTGCGCCGCACCGCGCTGCGCATCGCCGAGGGCCGCGCTGCCACCGTGGGCGACGCGGTCAAGCTCGCCTACCGTCAGAACGTGGTCTCCGCCGTGCTCGCTGAGCGCGCCAGCAGGCCGGTGGTGGTGGTCGCCCTGGGCGATTCGATCACCGAAGGCGCCACCGCCACCCGCGGCAGCAACGGAGACTGGCCTGCACTACTGTCCGCCCGCCTGCAGCAGGCGTGTCCGGACCAGGTGGTGGTGGTCAATGCCGGCATCAGCGGCAACAAGGTGATGGACCATGGCCGCAGCCACAGCGCATTGGCGCGGCTGGACCGCGACGTGATCGCCCTGCCGAACGTCGACCGCGTGATCCTGTTCGAAGGCATCAACGACATCCGCCATGACGGCGGCACCCCGCCCGTGGCCGGTCGCAACGCCGAGGACATGGTGCTGGGCTACCGGCAGATCGCCGAACGGCTGCACAGCCACGGCATCCGCCCGGTTGCCGCCACGATCACGCCCTTCGGTGGCTCGGACCGCTACGAACCCATCGCCGCCGCCACCCGCACCACGCTCAATACCTGGATGCGCGGCGGCCGCAGCGGTTTCGACGGGCTGATCGACTTCGACCAGATCCTGCGCGATCCGGCCAATCCGGAGAACCTGCCCGAAGAGATCACCCGCGACCACCTGCACCCCAACGATGAAGGCTACCGGCGCATGGCCCAAGGTATCGATCTGGCGTTGCTCGGGTGCCCGGCGCGATGAGTGCCCAAACCTTCGTCGTGGCGCCAGACACGGGGCAGCACTGGGACGCGCTGGCGCTGGGCGAGGTGATGCTGCGCTTCGATCCCGGCGAAGGGCGGATCCGCAGCGCGCGCCAGTTCACCGTGTGGGAGGGCGGTGGCGAGTACAACGTCGCACGCGGCCTGTGCAGCACGTTCGATCACCGCACCGGGGTACTCACCGCCCTGCCGCGCAACGAGCTGGGTCTGCTTGCCCAGCAGCTGATCCAGGCCGGCGGGGTGGATGCCAGCCAGATCGTCTGGCGCGACTACGATGGCATCGGCCGCAACACCCGCATGGGCCTGAACTTCACGGAGCGTGGCTTCGGGGTGCGTGCGCCGCTGGGTATTTCCGACCGCGCGTACTCGGCGGCCTCGCAGCTGCAGCCGGGGGCGTTCGACTGGGATGCGCTGTTCGGACAGCACGGCGTGCGCTGGCTGCACACCGGTGGGATCTTCGCGGCGCTGTCCGAGCACAGCGCGCAGACCGCGATCGCCGCGGTGCGGGCCGCGCGCCGGCACGGCGTGGCGGTGTCCTACGACCTCAACTACCGCGCCAGCCTCTGGAACAGCCATCCCGACCCGGATGCCGCGCGCCACGCCAACTGCGCCATCGCGGCCGAATGCGACCTGTTGATCGGCGATGAGTATTCGTTCGCCGCGTGCCTGGGCATGGACCTGAGCGATCTCGGGCGCCGCCGCACGCCGATGGATGTCGGTCCGGCCGAGGCGGCCGCCGAGCGCGCGATGACGCAGTTCCCGGCACTGCAGGCAGTGGCGTTCACCCTGCGCGATGCGGCCACGGCCGCCCGCCACGGTTGGGCGGGCGCCTTGCGCACACGGACGCAGCTGTATGTCTCCGACGCACGCGAAGTGGATCT
>JAKZGU010000348.1:0-10226 GCA_022837005.1 Calonectria pteridis
AAGGGGACTTACTTAATCTATTTTATTTTAGATATAAAGAATTATTAAAGTTAAATATTTTCTTATTTAGAGATTTATTTAAATTAAATAGGGATTTAATTAATTAGGAATATAGAGATTTACTTAATTTATTTAGTTTATTTAATAGATATTATAAGTATTTATCTAATTAGTTATAAAAATTAGTTAGAGATTCCCTTTTACTATCTTTTACCTTTAATATATTATTATTATTAATAAATATTCCTAGTATTTCTTTAAAAGGCTAGTTTTATTCTAGGATTTTATTTTTATTATTAATATTATTAATATAGATTAGTAATAGGGTTTAAATAGGGCTTAGTAGGCCTTTCTTAGTAGATTATTTACCTTTATTCTTCTTTTATATATAAATAGGTTTAGTATATTACTTATTAATAGAGTCTTCTTATAGAGGGAATAGCTATCCTTTATTTACCCTTATAAAGATTATTTTCCTTTCTTTTATGATTTTAGAATTAATAAATATTGCTTTATATTTAATCTCTATAATCTTTAGATTATTAGATTTATTTTTATAGATCTTATGAAATTGAATATTTCTTGTCTATAGAATCTATTTTAGTTCTAGAACCTAGACTTAATAGATATAATCTTTTATCTCTTTTATGCTAATTAACTTTCCTTTTTAGGCTTTCAATGCTATTTTATATATATTAGCTAGGTAGTTTATATCCTTTTTTTAAATTTTAATATATATAATATATCCTTATATTTAGATATATTAAATATATAGGTTATAATCTACCTTAATAATTTTAAATATAGCCTAAAAAGGTAATTTATTTTCTATATTAGTAGATATAAGTAATCTATTTATAATATAAATAGATATTTCTATAAACTATGGCTATAGGAACTCTAGAAGCCTTATCTTAATATATATATTGTGTATATTCTTTATAATAGTTCTCCTTATATATTTGATTTTCCTATTTTGCTGGGAGGTATATAGTAGAGATTTTCTTATAGTAATATCTTGCTTTTTTATTTAATTTATCTTTAGACTATAGAATTCTAGAGTGCTATTATAATCTATTATTTAAATCTTATATTTATTATTATAATTCTTTACTCTATTTATCTAGTTTTCTAAGATAATTAGTACCTTATCTTAAGAATAAAGAAAGATAATTTAGTAATAGGATATATAAGTATTTATTTTATAAAGGCTATTATTATACTTATTATATTCTTTAGGTTTATAGTTAATTATATCCTAGAATATATATAAGAGGAATTATTTTAGCTTTATAAGTGGGGTTCTATTGATTATAGTATTTATTTTTATTAAATAATAATTTTTATAATAGAATTTATTAAGAGTTATTAGATTAATCTTTATTTTAGCTCTTTTGTATATAAGTAGAATTTAGTCTTTATTAGTATATATAAATTAGTAATATATTAGGCTATATTTGATCTTTGTTATTATGTTTTTTGGTAAAGTTATAAAATTTATAAAACCCTTAGACTTTATATATATTATAAATATAATACTATGTTTCTAGTAAATATTAATAATTATTTATCCTATAGCCTTTATTACAAGAATATCTTTATATCTATCTAGAATAATGCCCTTTTTCTTTAATACTTTTAGACTAAGTATATTTATTAGTATATCTAGGTAATAATAAATATTTTCTAGTTTTATAATACTATTATCTTTAAGTTTTACTTTAGCTATACCTTAGGCTTTGATTTTTAGGTCTTTATTATTGCTTATTATTATAAAGTTAATATTATTAATATCTACTAGAAAAGTAAATTATTTTTTATTATTAAAGTAATAAAGAGAATATCCTAAATTAATAATAATTTTATCCTTTAAGAAAGTTATCTAAGTTATTAAAGATATATTAAATATAATTTTAATAAAGCTTATTAATATAGTTATTAACTTTATTATATTATCTTCTAAGGAGTCTTTTTATATTATTAAGAAAGAGTCTATCTATATTATTATTAATACTAGTATTAGACTAGCAAAGTTTTATTTTACTAAAGTAATATCTATATTACCCTTCTTAGTATTTATTAATTAGTAATTATTATTATTATTACTATCTTTAGTCTTTTTTCTATACTATTTAGGTTTTAGCTTAGGATTAGTCTTTTAATAGGTATAAACTATATATTAAATATCCTTTTTAGATGGTCTATAAGGCTTATAGATATTGTTATTAGTTGGTTTAATAACTCTAGTTATATTCTTTATTGTAGGGTAGTTCTTAGACTTCTTATTAGTATTTATTATTACTATATTAAGACCTATCTCTTTCTTACTATTAGCTTAATATAATGAAAAGTCTATTAGGTCCTTCTTTATAATCTTATTTTCTTTTTATATATTATAACACTAGTTATTATACTATAATAGATTTAATATCTTAATCTTATTTATTATAATAATAATAAATATCTCTTTAGGCATTATTAGGAGTTTAATTATAATATAATTCTAGTAATAGTATAGTTTATTAAGATAATCCTTTAGTATAGAGAAGTCTTATTAGTTTAGTTTAATAAATGTTATTACTAGATTATAAAGTCTATCTTTTAGTATATTAGTAATATATTATTTGACCTTTTTATATATCTTATAAGCTATAGAGATCTCTAGACTCTAATTATTTCTCCTAATTTCTCTTATAATCTTATTTAAGATATTATTAATTAGAAATACTATAGTCTTTATATTAAAATAGGCCTATTATTATTATTATTCTTTTATAGTGTTTTTAGGTAATATTAAATTTATTATATAGTAGCTAGAAAAGCCTAAGACCTTGGTATTTATTATAAATTTGATTTACTATTAGTCTTAGTAGTTATTATTTTTTAGCTTATTAAGTTATAGTATAAATAAGGTAGTAAAACTATTATTTTATAATAGAAGGCTTACTTTTAAAAATATTATAGTCTTTTAGATATTATAAACCCTCTTTTTATTATTATATATTATTATTAACTTTCTTATTTTTACTTAGTATTTTTAAATACCCTTGCCTTTTATTTTAATTTAGTTAATTTATAGATAATTTATGCCTAAAAAAGGAATTTATGGATTATATTAGGGTTTAGGGCTTTACTAGTTTTAGAGCTTAGAAGAGTTAAAATAGTGGTTGAGATCTCTTCTTAGGTATTATTTATAGTAAATTGTGATTTTTGTTAGCTATAGTGTCTTTAGACTGTAAATATTATAGCCTTATTTAAAATTTTGGCTAAAAAGATGTGTATAGTGAGTGTGAGGGCTTATAATCTATGGAATGCTTGGTTTTTAAGAGTTATTATTTTTCTTAAGCTATCTATAGCTTTGGCTGTTATAAAGAGGTGGGGGTGGCAGCCTCAGGCTGCTGTAACCTCTTAACACTCTAGCTAAGTTATATGTTTTTATAATATAAATATTATTAAATATTATTTTATAATATTATAAGTAATTAATAGAGTAAAGTCTTTAATTAATTTTCTAAAGATTAAATTAAATAAAAATAAGATTTATTATAATAAAATTATTATAATAAAATAATTAAAGTATATATAAATTATTAAATAAAAAGTATTATATAATATTATATTTAATAGTGTATTAATTAATAATTAGAATAATTAATATAATAAAGTTTTATAGTAATTAGTACAGCTAGGTAGGCTAATAAGGTACCAGTCTCTATATTCTAAGACTAAAGCCTGCAGCTCTAGTCACACAGCTGTGTGTATGCTTATATAGTATAGCTATAGCTAAACTATAGCTAAAGGTAAGCATTACCCTACTAGCATTACAATTAAACTATATAAAAAGCAAATTAAGATTCTTACTATAGTATAAGCTTTATTTATTTATATACTTTTAAATATATAAAAAATTATATTTAATATTATAAAAAATCTAAACCTTTATTTTCCTAGCTTAGTCAGCGGGTCAGGTGACTAGTCACCTGCCTAATCACCTGCCTAATCATCTGATTAGAAGCCTCCAAGCCTGTATTTAACCTAGATAGCTCGTCTAAACCAGAAAATAAGGGCATCCTCTCTTTTACACACAGATTTACCCCTATTTAGTCTATTCTTTGTATAACATTTAAATAATATATACATATATATATATATTATTCTAATATAACTTATAATAAATTATAATTAAAGTATTATTATTATTATTATTTAAAATCATCTAAGTCTACTAGCCTAAAGAGGTCTAGAGTAGGGTGCTTTAGTTAGTTATAGCTAGAATAGTTATATTTCTGCACAGCTAGATAAAGTGGGTCCAGTCCTACTCAATCAAGTCCCTTACAGGTGACTAAGCGTTCTGCCACAGGTGACCGCCTTTGGCGTGCATAGGTCATTGTACGGTACTTACATCCCCACATTCTCTTGTGTCGCGTTTCTCGAACCTCGATTGCATGCCAGCCAACCGTCGTTATTCTCGTCACACTCACCGATGATGGATTTTCCAAAGCAAAGACAGGAAAGAGAGACGAGTTTGTTGATGTACTACCTAGACGTTGTGTTCCCTCTCCAATACCTTCCTCAAGAACGCAATTGTCTAGGCAAGAGAGAGTGGCTCTTGACGATCTTGACCTCTGCACGACCTACATACTATGCAACACTATGCCTGGCTCTACTATATAAGGAATCTTGTGCAGGCTATAAAAACAGTGAACAAGCAGTAGTATGGAAGAGGGAAAAGACCCACTACTACATTCTTGCACTCCAGGAGTCTCAGAAGCTATTGGGTGGGTTAGACAAGACTTCTGGCGTTACAAGGTTGAAGAGCACAGTTGTTGCCCTTACTTGCATACTTCAGCTTGTGAATTTTGAGGTAAAGTCAACCCGATCGACGAACTACCACGTTTATCCTCAATCTATATGTATGGTTGGTAGCTGACACATTGACGCAGTCTTCGCACTTAGAAAGGGGAGATTGGAGTGTTCATCTTCTGGCAGCTAAGGCGCTGATTCCTGTGTTAGTAGAGGGTTGGTCCGCGGCTTTGCAATCAGGCCCTCCGGCATCTTCTATATGGTGTGAGCTGGAGGAACCAGATTTCAGCGCAACCGAGGGTCAAACATCCTTGAGTTTTGAATATCTCGCAGCGTTAAGATTTTTGTCAAACTCCCTCGCGAAAATCGGTATACTATCCTGTATATCTGTTGGTCCATCGTCGCCATTCGAAGATTATGGACTTCTCATGGCCCAGCCAGGCCTCATGCAGCTAGACGAGATGTTGGGGTGCAGAAACTGGGCCATGTTGGCTATCCTAGAAGTGGGAAAGCTGAATCGGTGGAAGCGCCAGGAGCAAGAGTATAATCGCCTAAGCCTCAAGGCACTCGCCATACGCTCCATGGCGATAGAAGAGATGATGACAGCCGAACTTCAAAGGTCACCAACAAGCGACACTCTTTCGGACCTCATCACCCACATTTATGCCGCATCTATCACCACATACCTGCATACAGTAGTGTCAGGACTGAACCCCAACCTTGTAGAGGTTCAAGATAGCGTGTCTGCAACGATCCTTCTGCTGAGGAAGCTCCCGGATTTGCAGACTGTTGTGAGCCTTATCTGGCCCTTGGCTCTCACAGGCTGCATGGCTTCACAAAGCCACATGGACTTCTTCAGGAGCACCCTGAGGACTTATAGCTCGACTTTGCACTCTTTGCGAAAGTATGATAGGGTTGTCGAGGTTTTGGAGGACGCTTGGAAGAAAAGGGACGTGATGGTAGCAGAGTCTTCCATGAAATGGGAGGATCTGATGGACTTTCAGGGGCTCCCAGTGCTGCTGATCTAGGGCGCAGCATCGTAAGCTTGACCCAGGACCTGTTTCATGGACAAAGAGGCTATTTGTCAGGCATATATACTTGTGCTGCTCAAGCTAGGCGGGCCTGGTACTCGCTTACCGACGCTACATCCTAACGGCTCAGCGGCCCGACTGTATCCCTCAGTCATCGTTGGCGCTTATGGTCTAACTTAATCTGGCAAAATACACCGATCTCAGCATCGTACGTGAACATACGACCTGAACGAGATGGAAGGGCAAGTGACTGCTCGGGGGTTTTTTAGACCGTAGACTTTCCTAGACATAAAATTATTACATGCATTTACTCATTTTTTCCACAGAAAAGGACAGTAATTTGTATAGGCACGTACGTTATATAATGCTGAGAGCCCTAATCTCGCTTTTATGAGTAGATTGAAAAGGAGATAGTAAAGCATTTGCGCCCTACCTTGAGAGTCTGAAGGAGATAGGTCCAGGCAGTGCGTCGTTACCCAGACTCTGCTAAGTCGCCTGCTCAACCATAGCCTGGTACCCCTCATCAGTGATCTGATATTCAGCATCTTGAAAGATGGATGGATCCTTCGAAGGAAGTGGTGGGGCTTCCTCTGATTCGGCTCTCTGACGAGCAGCGTTGATGCTTTCGCGCAAAGCGGCACCAAAAGGGACTATTCTCCTTTATAGGAGTGGCATGCAGATGTAATTTCCAAACTTATTCATATATTTGTGAGTTAAAGCTCATACTTCATCCAAGTGTACACCCCCAACCAGCCACTCTAGTAATAGTCCCGAAACCTCTGTGCATCTTTCTACTGTATCCCTCCAGAGTTTTCATCTTGCGTGAATTGCTTGGCCCAACTGACAGGCAGTGTTGATGACCCATGTCGAAGAAGGAGTGTGTTGACCCTGAGCTAGAAGAGTCATCGTAGTTGCCCGTAAAAGTCGTTGGAACTAAGCCCTAATTAGAGCATGTGTGTTTCGTTGGGCTCGGAGTACAGGAAGCTCAGTGAAGTCTTTGACAAACAGTCTTGCACTGATCGTCTTGTGTCATACTTCTGGCCCCAGTATTTTGCCAAGTTGACGTTCTGTCAGCACATTCTTGCGGCGACCCAGACCGCGGCGCAGAAAGTAGCACTGGCACTCGAGTATACGCAGACTTCAAGCCACGATACTTCAGCGTCCATGTCGGATCTATCAACGAGCTTGGCGGCGGCGAGCATCTTAGAGATGGTAACAGGGCTTGAGATTAGCTTGAATGGTATGATGTCGTGTTCGTATTGATTGTTCAATGATAGAATGTTGAGCTGTTCCCTACTGGGTCGAGCAAGGTAATTATCATGCTAGTTTTGTCTTTGTCCAGGCGGAAACCGCCGTATCGGACCGTTGAATAACTGCCGTACAACTATGAGAGCAGGGCCGAACGGCGAGAGCATCTCAGTGAGAAACTAAAACGTGAGTGGAAGGCCTGAAGCTGCAAGGACCGGGCCGTGGAAAAACTAGCGGCTTACGGATAGAAACTCGCCGATTCGATACGCCGCTGGTGTACAGGTAGTAGTGTCTTGGTAGTAAAGAGTACGTACTTGTTGGAGTGAATGGCAAGAACGCGGCACTTGCTACCCCATAGGTCCACGATAATCTGGGTGTATTGATGATGTATTAATACCATACCCTAAATGCAAGAATCACGACGGAATCGCTGATAATACAAATTAATTGAAGGGCAAATGCCAGAGTTGGGGTTTTTTTTTTCGTTTCTTGTCTTGGCACTCTTTGCAAATCTCGGCACTTGACAGATAAGTTGAACCGCGCATTGCAGTACAACAAGCAGCGGTCGGAATGGAACTGGTGACACTACGTGCACTAGATTCTGCACTGTTAGTGGAAACCCTTTGCCCTTCGCGACGAGAAATGTTAATCAGGGGCCATAGCCGCTGCTGCCTCTGTAGCTATAGGGGCTATAAAATAATTCTGCCTCACCGCCTTCCTCTATTAGACACCGTGTGCCAAAAAAGAGAAATCGGGCCCTTGCTGATCCGACCCTAGTCAGGTTAGGGGGAGTAGGGCCTGACCACGCCACCGAAAGGGGTCGGGTTGTTTTTCATAATTTACCTACAAACTCAAGTAACTCTCTATGGAGGCCTTAGGGCATGATTAGTAGCACTGAACAAAATAACAAAATAACTCAATTTCTATATAACCTTGCCACTAGATAGTGCTTTCCCTATTTTATTATTTATTTTTATATATAATAGTAAATATAATATTAATTCTTTATAATTTTTAATAAAAAGAAAATCCTTTTATATTTTCATATATTATACTAATAGTGGATCTAAAAGAAAAATAAATACTAAGTTATTTTATATTTTATTATATTATTTTATATAAGTATAATAAGTTTATATAAAATAATTTTTTAATTATTTTATTATTATAAATATAATTATAATAATAAATTTTAGACTTAATATTATATATCTTATAGCAGCTAGTAGCTATACTAGCTGTAGCTACTAGGGCTATTACTATAGGCCACTATAAGCTACTATAGGCTGCTAGCAGCAGCCCCTAATAAAGGCTATAATTACCTATAAAAGATAGCTTTAGCTACTATAGATTCTTAATATAATATACCTTATATACTTATTTAGATCTATAATAAATAATAGTAATTACTAGCTTATAATAAGACTATAAATTATAAGGTATAAGAAGCTAATATTACCTATATAGAAGATTATTACTATTATAATTACTATTATTATTACCTAGGCTGCCCTTAGTAGGCTACTACTATAGCTACTATAGCTATTATAGCTATTACTATTAAAACCCTTTTATAAACTAAAGATTACTACTAAAAGCTAGTAGTAGCTATAATTATATTAAAACCCTTTTATAGCTCTCTCTAAATAACCTAGGCTATAGCTATAGCTATAGCTCTTATTAACCTCTTCTAGTTATATTACTAGTATAGTTACTAGCTAGAATAGCTATTACTAGAAATACTCTATAGCTTATAGTAGCTATTAGAACTACTATTAGATATAGTAGCTAAAGTTAATAGTAGCTATAATAATTATATATAAGCTAATTAACTATAAGGTCATGTTTTTTTTTCCTAGCCTAGCAAGCTACTATAGTTTATAGCTAATAGTAATTACTACTAATCTAGCTATTAAATTAATCTTTTAATTTATTGTTTTTTTTCTTTTTATTATTAATTATAGTAATTAATAATAGCTATTATAATAAGCTATATAGATTATAGCTATTATTAAATATTACTATTAGCCTAATAGTCTTACTATTTATTAGGATCTTTCTTTCTTAGGTTATAGTTATTATAATAAGTAGCTATATAATCTAGGGTCCTTAATAGTCTTACTATATATTTAGGGACTATTTCTTTTATTTAAAGATTATAGCTACTAATAAAGGCAGCTACTGCTAGCTAGGTTGACTTAATTTAACCTACCTTGACTTACTTAACCTAATCTTTCTAACTAATTTATAAACTAACTAAATACTAGTTTAATTAACCAATTAATTACTAGCCTAACTAATTAACTAGTTAGACCTAATCTTCCTAACTAACCAACTAACTGCCTGTTTTATAAGACCTAGGTAGCTAGAGCCTTATTTGTTAGGGGCTTTAACTAGCTACTAGACTTATAGACTAGATAAGTTATAGTCTTATATATAATTGCTAGAGCTACTAGAGGTGTTACTTTTATTGCTAGAGGCAGCTAACCTAGCTATTCCTTCTAGCTAGGTCTATGGTTATAATAGCTATAGCTACCACTAAAGATAGTAGCTATACTATTAGAAGCTAGCTATTACTAGAAGCTAGCTATATTATTAGGTACTATTAGAAGCTAGCTACTATTAAAAGCTAGTAGTATTATTATAGTTAGAAGCTATTATAGGTAGTAGCTATTTTATTATAAATAGGGGCACTTATTATATATCCTATAATAGCTAGTAGCTATACTAGCTGTAGCTGCTAGGGCTACTACTATAGGCCACTATAAGCCACTGTGGGCTGCTAGCAGCAGCCTCTAATAGGGGCTATAATTGCCTATAAAAGATAGCTCTAGCTACTATAGATCCTTAATATAATATACCTTATACACTTATTTAGATCTATAATACTTAATCTAAACTTTATTATTTACTTAGTTATTAAAGATAATATATATAATAATAATAAATAATATATAATTATTATATTAGTTATTATTTAATTATTAAGACTATTATCTATAAAGAGAACTTACTAAGTAATATTAATTATTTAGTAATATTATTTATAGAAAGTATATTATTTATTTAAATAGTTACTTAAGTATTTATTTAGTAGGGAATTTTTTAATTTATTTTATATAAAAAAGATTATATTTTTTTTTC
>JAKZGU010000349.1:0-10164 GCA_022837005.1 Calonectria pteridis
AAACTATTTCTTTAAAAATAACTTATTAAAATTATTACTTATTATAAAGAAATAATAATTAAAGTATTCTAATTACTAATAAGCTTAGTATATATTATTAAAGCTAAAACTAGTAAATATAAAAATAACTTAGTTATTAATATTAGCTATTATATATTTCTTAAGAATAATTTTTATTATAAGAATAAAAAAAGAAGAAATAGTTATACTAGTAGTATTAATAGTATTTATAAATATAAGTAATTTCTTATTACTAGACTAAAAAATAGTTATTTAGGTCTTTTTCTTTTTTTAGATTAAATATATCTTTAGAGTGTTATTTACCTAGCTTATTTATAATAGCATTTTATTAAAATTCTAAAGATTAATTACTTTTATCTTTAGTTTTATTATAATAGCTTTATATTTCTTAAACTAAGTCTCTAAGCCTAAAGTATTATATTTAGCTCTAGCTCTTAATATCTTCTATATCTTAGGCTTTATAAATTAAAGCTTTAGATATTACTTTCTAAACTATTATACTTATATTTTAGAAATAGTAGTCTTATTACCTTTAATATAGTATTTTCTTAGAAAGTTTATATAATTAAAAAGGCATAGATTAATTATAGCAAATATACTCTTTTTAATACTATAAATAAAAGAGATAATTATATATTTTTTTAGCTTTATAAGAGCTATTAATTAATCTTCTTTATTTACTAAAAAAGAAAAAGGTCTTTTAGTCTTTAGTAAAGTAATATATTTCTTTATAAAAGATAAAGTTATATAGTATAAATATATAAGCTATTATATTAAAAATGATTATAATAGTATAGGGTTATTATATATTGTCCTTATAATGGTTTAACCTAATAAGTATATATAAGCTATATTAGCTATAGTCTTTCTAGATTTAGTAAAAAACTTAATTATAATAAAATTAGTATATAATAAGTATAGGGATTTAATTTAGATTAATTTAAAGTAAAAATAGTAAAATTATAATAAAGTAATAGTAGGAAAGTTAAATATAGTAAGAACATAAATATAGGTAATATTATTATCTCTCTAAAGGAGAAGTAAGAACTTAAGCTTTACTTACTTAACCTAGTAAATAAGCCTTATTTTAATAAAATAAAAATTATATAATATAATTATAGCTAGTTTAGGTTTAGTATATTTTATTACTATATTATAATTATTAAAGTAAAAAAAAGTAAAGTAATAGAATATATAAAATAAAAAATAATTAATTATAGTTTTAATAGATTAGATTCTAAGTATATAACTTATAGAAAGATTAAAACAAGCTCTATTTTAACCTTAAATATATAAGTAAGGAATCCTTGTAAATCTAGGTTTAAAATAAACTAAAGAATAATATTTTCTTTTAGATTAAATAACTTATATAAATTAGAAATAATATTATCTTAAAATTAAATCCTATTCTAATAGTAATATAGCCTTTTTTTATTAACTTTATAAATCTTTATAGCCTTTTAGATACTTATTTTTTAAGGACCCTAAAAAACTTAAAGAGCAAGAAGGGCTTTAGCCTTAGTATTTAGTTAAAATATATTTAATTATTATAAAGTAATTAATTAATTAAAAAGTGTTATATATAAGGGATTTTTATAGCACTCACTTATTTATAGTATTAACTTATTATATATATTAAGATAAAAGTAAAATCTCTAATTAAAACTATATAAGTTAAAATTAATTTCTATTAATAGTATTTAGGCATCTTTATTATAAAGGTAAATTATAGTAATTTATATTAATGTATCTATTAGTAGTAACTTAGCTTAATTTAGCCTAAAATACCCTAAGCTTTAAAATTCTAGGCAGGAAAACTCTATCTTTACTAGGAAAGCCAAAGGATTAATAGACTAGGAAGAACATATTATGTTCTAGTACTTTTAATATAGAGGAAATATCTGCTTAATGTTGAGAACTTGAGAACTACGCGGGATAGACTATCTCTCTACAAGCCTAGTAGTCTTAGGTTTAGTAGGTGAGTGGGTGTACTACAATTGGAAAGGTTGGATCGCTAAGAGTGGAGAGTCTATGCAACACTCTGAGATGGCAGGAGTCTATTAACCGGCTGAAGTTGCTAGCAATAGATATTTTCTTTATAAAACACTGGGTAAAATTTGAGATTGATAATAACAAGACCCTATAGTCAAGATATCTAGATAGAAGCCTTTTGACTTTAGGCTATTTCATTCCAATCAACAGTGCGCCCCGAACTGTCATGGGCTTGATGTCCGGATATCTAGCGTTCAAAGACTTGTTGTGATGAATGTCAAACTGTCCATTCACGGCCCAAAGACCCAGAATGGCCAACAGCTGCTTGGCAATAGCCTCTGGGAACGGAGATGCGGCTAGTTCGGCCTTGTGCGAGGGCAGCTCAGTGATCTCACCGCGCTGGAGCGATTCCACCGAGTCGTACGTCACCTCAAAAGGTTGTCCTGATTATTAAGGCTTAGCATCATCTACCGTTCAATCCTGGGTTTTAGAGCCCATCAATTACCTGAAACTTCTTTGGCAATTTTAAGGAAATTGTTCCACGTGGTCCGCTCCCCGTAACAAACAGTCAATTCCTCCCACTTTGTTTCGTCCAGGAAGGCAACCATAAATTTAGCCACATCGTATGTATAGGTGAAAGAGATGGGCTCGTCGCCTGTCCCAGGGATAGCGGCCTTTCTATGCGGAATATCGAGTGCAAAGGTCAGCATAGGGAGATGCGTCTTGATGTTGGGTAGGCCATAGTAGTCGAGAAAGAAGCCGACGGCGAATTGAGTCCATTCGAGATTGGTTTGACGGAGCTGCGCGATGGAGGCTGCCTGGAAAGCGACAGTGGGCGACCTAGCCAGGCACGTTAGCTTAGAGGCGCATGCTTATCGCGACACCGAGACTGTACTCTTCGTTGGGAAGGGAACCCCAAGCGCTGATAATAAACCTCTTTACAGTTGAGGAGCTGTCCGAAGCACGAATTAGGTTGATCTGTGCGGAGGAGGCCGTTTCGTCCGTGATCTGGATGGTGGAGACAAGAGTATAGACATTCTGCTGCTTCAGGATCTGGGACAGTGCTTCAACATCGTCATAGTCAACCTGGATATATACCACAGAGGCAGGAAGGCCCGATGTTTCCTGGGAAGTCTGGAATAAAGAGATTGTTAGGTGGTATTGAAGACCGAAAGCACAGAAGCCCACCTTGCGCCCGAGCACCAGGACTTTGAATGACGAGGATTGAGCGAGCGTTTCAACGATGGGGCGGCCCACATGGCCAGTTCCACCCGCGACAGCAATGACCTTCATTATATGGATAAATGTAGGGAAATAAGCTTAAAGAGCTGTCTGTAATGGCCGATATTGATATGAATGGGAAAATGCTATCAGCGAAAGACGGGGATGAGCCTATATTTATTGACTAGGACATCAAAGGTTTGTAATTACAACAACTCCTCGATTTGTAAGTAGATGGGATACCTTCTGCCTACTTGCCCAAAGGAGGAAGCGCGCGTCCTCTATGCACTACTATGGTATGAGGGCAAAGGTATGTTAGCTCGCCCCACACAGCAGCAGGGGTCAGAGGGTTGAGTTTTGGGCTCTGAAGGTATTCTCAATCTACCATAGTAGTCATCAGAATCTAGCCGGATCAATGCTAATGGGGTACAAACTTTGCGCTAAGGCTTAGTGAAAATATCGGCAACCTTGTACTGTAGGGCTAAGTATCATACAGCGAGGTCCTTGCACACAAGGCGCGCGCTGTCCTTTTTCAGCAACAAATAAACCTTGATGGTGACAGCCTTCACGGACTTATTATTCTCAGATAAGTAACGCGCAGCTTTCCTTGCCGCAAAAACAATCCGAAAGCCTCCAATGACCCTGTGGAGGCTCATCGCGCGCCAGCCAAGCCCGCTCTAACAGACCTAAAGCTTCCTTCGCAGAGCCAAATGCTTTAAGAGGACCTAACTTCAAGACAGCCTCCTTGAAAATAGTCCTATGCTCTCGCCCTGCTAAAAAGCCAGCCATGAAGAATGGCCACATGATGCTGCGCAGAGAGAGCTGACAGTCAGACGACCCAACCATCCTTGCAATGGACTGCACGTGATGTTCCGTTTCAGTGTGTGAAGGTCGGCACCCTTGTTCGACAACAATAAGGTAGAGCATCGCTCCGTGTATCCATGCCTGTGCAATTTGTTGGCCCTGAGGATCGGCTAGTGGGGCCGCCAGGTCTGTTTGTGGGTCTACTTGTGCGCCTGCTAGGCCAACCTTGAGCTTGGCCTTGAGTTCTGCGATTGCCTGCGTTTCTCGCTCTCCTCCTGCGTTGATGGCACTGCCTCCTCTAGCGTTTTGTGACGCGTCTATCGCCGAGATCTTGCCAAGAACGCCCAGGATCCACCCCGGACATCCAATGTATTCCTCCGTCTTCAGAACCGGTACTTGGCGGCTATCACGCGCGGGTTCATCAGCTATCAGCATTCCATGATATGTTTGGAGTTTTGGCGGAGTTCCACTCATGACACCTGATATAACGTCTGCATATATCAAAAAAACTGCAAAGAACTGAAAGGCATTCTGTTCTTGGGACCAGGGAGTAAAATCGAGATATATGCCATCAAACATTGAACTCCTGGGGGCTATGGTTTGGAGAACTGTGTCAAGGTCGAAGAACCCGTCTCTTTGGCGGTGCGTTTCGATAATGTCGCGGAATAGGCCCAAGGCTGCTGTGAGATGCAAGTTCCAAGCAGCACCCTGCGCCATGACCGTGTCAAATATCAGTTGCTGAACGATGGCTCCTAGTAAACGAGCCTGTTTGAGAACGTCCTCCATAGCCCATGATGGGCGGACTTTGTTGAATGTGATCATTTCATCCTGAATGATTTTGAGAGAAGAGTCCATGTGCAATGCCAGAGTATCCCAGACGTGTCGTCCGCAGGGGGTATGCAGAGTCTGACTTGCATCGCGTGCTAGGAGGAGAGTGAAGTAGTATGCACTGATGCTGACCACAGTATGATGGATTGCTGGTTGTTCTTGGATGGCTTTGAGCAGCCAGACGCGGCCACCGGCCAAACTTGCTGGTCGATAGAGAGGAAAGAGATGAGGAAATACGGTGTCGAGGTACAGGGATGTCAGAAAGTCATCGGTTTCCTTTTGGTTAGTGGAATGAGCCGCTCCAGCGGATGTGGCGGTATTATGGCTGGACGCCCCCTTACCGAGTTCCTTAGGAGAGGGTGAAGTTTCTTGCGAGGAGACCTCGTGCAGCTTGATCGCTGTTGAGCTGTGGCCCTGTTGCAGAGGCTGCACTTGGACGGCAAAGTCCTTTGCGTGCCGAGATGTAGCACCTTGCCTGACCCGAGCCTTGATCGATTGAGCCATTTGAGTTTGCTTATCCCCTCCATCCATCCAGTCCGGACGCTTAGAACTGTAGTAGCAGTCGATGGAGAGGTCGGCGCAGCCTCTGCATGTGGGTCGGGTCCTATCGCACTTCTTGCGCCGCAAGCGGCAGGTCCAGCAGGCGGGGGCGGACATAACTCAGTCCTATAATATCGATATGGGGCGAGTGGCAGGCTGACGGTGCTACTCGGGCAAGTGAGCGAACACTCAATGGGTCGCGTGGTTTGGAGTGATGTGAAATCGAGAGTTTGAGTGGAGGAAATAATGTTGATAAAGAACTGGGTGAACTTCTGGACGCGCGCTGCCCTAATTGGGAAAGGCGTGCGTTTGACAGTCCGAGCGTATTTCAATCAATGGCCAGGGTTCATAGCATTGATCACGAGGAGCTAACTAGTCCGAGCGCTGTTCACGTCAGAGCACACTTCATGAATCATGATAAAACCGTGAAACCCACAAACTTGCGGAATCAAGCTCAATCATCATCTCTATCTGTTCAATAGCGGAGTACCAACTTATAGCCCGTTCACAATCTTTATATTGTTATCCACTACTTGCAACAATGCTTTTGCAAATCATCCGATTCACGTTACCATCTTCATTGACCATGTCATGTCAAGCATTCACGAATCTCCGGAAAGAAGTTGCCTTAGCTGGAGCGACTCGCCAACACTTCGGGTACTCCGTTCAGACTCGCGTTGCTACGTTGCCCAAGGAAAGACATGAGATTACCTGGATCATACGTACGTATTTTAAGCAAGTCTCACTGTCATCACAAGGCCACTGACAAGTAATCTACCAGGCTGGCCAGAGGGTCCAGAACTCCTCGAGAGGCCACACCTCAAACGGTCTTTCGCGCACCTGTCCCAGAACGATGCATCAAGTTTACTTGTAGACGTGGCAAGCACCGACGATAAGGAGCTCCTGGCAGGTTTGACAGCCCCTATCTGCGAAATCGTGAGTTTCTCCATTCCTAAGGGTTTTACATGAACAAGACGGGTGACCGCTAACTTTACAAGGTCGCAATGAGGATGAACAATGATGCTCCCATTAGCGAAGTACCCTTGAGCTACTCTATGTACAAGACTTACGCCGACTGCTACCGAATGCGGGGATTTACTGGGGGTGATTGGGGTTACGCACTCAATACCAACCTTGTAGGTGGGGAGAGCGACGTCTTACCTGGTTCTCGAGGCAGTCGACTGGTATCTCAAGACCGGAAGCTTGCAATCTATTTACTTGGCTGGGAAAGTATCGAGGTATTATATCCAGCGACTTTGGTTGCATACTATTACTTACACGCTTGCTAGCTTCACGAAGATGCAAATAAAACGCCTGTTTTTGCAGAGGAAATGACAAAGCTGGGACCATGGATCAGTCAAGAAAGTGGCGCATGGTATATTAGTTTTGCGACCTAAAAGATTACAAGGGTTAATGTGGTGGTGACTAGGGATCTTAGTAGAATCTGGATTTAGTAATTAAATGGTTCTGCTAATTACAACCTAATCAACTGTACCTGTTGAACCTGAGGCATTATATGCATAATAAAGCACTCTGAAATAGAATAATGAGCCTTGTTCTAATAGGATAAAAGTCATATAATATAATCACAGCTAGTTTAGGTTTAGTGTATTTTGCTATTATACTATAATTACTAAAGTAGAGAAAAGTAAGGCAATAGAATATATAGATATTATAACCTATATATGCTAAAGGCAGTTATATATAGCAGAATACACTTAGTTATAACCTTATAGATAATATAAACTTACTTATTTCACTATTATATCTAGCTATAAATTAAACCTACTTTTAGTACTATAATATATTAATACTAACTAATTAAAAGATAATAATACATTATTAAATAAACCCTATTTAATACCTTTATAGTAACTAATTAAAAGACTATAATATAAGGTTAAATAGATTCTATTTAATATTTCTATATATTATAATTAAATAATATTAAGTTAATCTTATTTAATATTAAGATTAATTTTTTTAGTTTCTTTAAAAAGGAATAGTTTAATAGGGTAAGTTATAAATATATAGACTTTTTAGTCTATTAGTATAATTGCTCTTATACTAAACTATTAACTAAGAACTTATATAAAATAAAAACCTTAATAGAAAAAACATTAAAAAAGATAGCTTACTAGCTAATTCCAATATATAATACTTATTCTAAATATTACTTAATTTATTACTTACTAAAATATTATATAATAGATATATTATCTAAGCTAAAACTATACCTTAAATATAGTTACTATAGAATATAAAACAAATTAAATATAAGTAATAATAGCAATAACTAAGGCTAATTAGGCTACCCTTAAAAAGAAAAGTCTAATTAAGATTTTATATATTTTATAGCTAAATAATACCTTAATATTAACTATTATAAAGCTAAAATATATTAACTTTAAGATTAGGATACTATAAAAATAATACCTTAGCTAAGACTCTTAAGCCTTTCTTTAAGTATAGTAAAAGAAGCTAAAGCTATTACTTAAATCCCTTAGATAAAGCTTAAATCTAGAGCTAAAGTAATACTATAGGGACTTTCTAGAAGAGATAAAAGGATATAATAAGTGGTTTTTGTATTTAATATACTAGATCCTAAGGGGTTAAAGATAGGATAAAGGAGATAAAGTAATTGCTTTATTAATAAAACTAGTTGCCTAAATAAGTAAGCTAGAAGTAAAATCACTATTTAAAACTATTAGAAACTCTAGGTATTACTTTAGCTATTAATATTATTAGAATTAAATTATTATTATTTATAGACTTTTTTTTTTATTTTTTAGTAATTTTAATTAATTCTATATAGATTTTAAAAATAATTAAATTAAGAATATAGAATATTATTATAAGATTATTATAGCTGAAAATAATAATATTAAAAAACTAGTACTATAAACTATATCTTTCTTTATAATTATAATATAGTAAGTATAAATAATAAGAATATTAATATTTAATATTAATTAATATAAATAATTAAAATAAAAGAATTAATATATATTAGTAAATATATTAATAAGATAGATTTTAGTAAACTCTTAAAGAGCCTTAAGGGCTAATAATTAGAAATAAAGGTTTTCTTTAAAACTATATATAATCTTATAAACTAAGTAGGTAAAGGGGGCTTTATAGATAAGGAGCTTATTACCCTTTTAGTATTTATAAATCTTATAAAGAGTAATAGCTAAATAGATTAGTATAATATAATTATTATATAGGAAAATAATTAATTACCTAAGTAAGAGTAATAGTACTAGATAATTATAGTCTTTTTTTCTTAAATAAAAACTAATTTATTAATAATAGACTTATTAGTAGGCTACTTTTATATAGAATCTCTTTAGTTAGTAATAAGGACTATATTAAAGATAGCTTTCTTTTTAGTGGCTTTTTGCTAATAATATTGCTCTAAGACCCTATAATTAATATGCTTAGTAATAACTATACTAGAAAAAAAATTAGCAAAAAATCCCTAAAAAAATTATATAAAAAGTTCAAAATAATTATATAAAAACTTAATAATAAATAGAGTAGGATAAGTAGATATTATTAATAACTAAAGAAAGAAGATTAGTATAATAAAGGGATATAAAAATTAAATAAAAAGAGGTATTAAAAGGATATATAGGGTAAATAGTAAGGTAAGAGTAAAGGAATAAATAGGATATAGACTATAGGCATAAGTTTTAATTAGATATAAGCTAATATATAGACTATTATATATTTATATTATATTATAAATAATAATAATAATCTAAGGTTTTTTTATTTTAATTTTAGTCTTTTTTAATCTTTTTTTTTATAGTACCTAGGTACAATTAAATTATATTCTTTTTGTTCCTTTTATTATACTTATTAATATTTAGTATAGTTTTATTTTTTTGGTTCTAAATCTACTAAGTAGCTTATTTATTATTATAGTTAAAAATCTTTAAGATATGAGTTTTAGATCTAATATAATAATCAAAATATATTAATCTACTTAGGCTATAAGCTTAGACTTTTTATATAAAAATAAAAAATAAAAAATAAACTTTTTATTAATCTAAATATTAAAAAGGCTTATAAATAAATAAAAAACCTTACTAAAGATTATATATATTTTAAAAAAGCTTATAAGATATTAGCTATTATATAAAGCTATAAATAAACTAAAATTAAATAGCTTATTATCTATATAAATACCTTTAAATAAAAATAATAAGTAATACTTAAATAAAATTAGTAAGCTATTAAGATAAAGTAATATATTAATCTATTTGTTACAAAAAAGCGGCCCGTAGCCCTAGCCGCTGCGGCAAAAGGTCATACTGTGCCTCGGTTACCCAAAACACAGCTAGCTAAGCCTTATAGCCCCTGTAAATACAGGGGGCGGGCTGCCTCACAGCAGCCGGGCACTGGGTTTATAACACTATTTTTATTACATTTATTTATATTAATATTTATATACTAATCTTAGTATAACTAATAAATAATATCTTTTTTTCTTTTAAATATTATTTAGATTAGATATCTAGGAGCTAATAAACTATATATAATTAGAGAATAAAGATCTTATCTATAAGAATATAATTAATATAAATAAGATTAATATTACTAAGATAAAAAATATTAATTATATTTTAAATAAAAAATCTTAATTATATATTTATATAAATAAAGAAATAAAAAAGCTTCTCTTCAAAGGTCTTGACGACGGTCTCAAGGCTTGTAATGTCTTCCTTGCTTGCAAAGGTGGCAAAGTCTGTG